>PVKS010012834.1:0-52622 GCA_004027875.1 Aplodontia rufa
ATAAATGTCACAGGTAGCTGGGAAGGCAAAGACCTTTTAGTAACAGGTCAGGCTCAGCAGAAAGAAGGTCCACATATCTTAGTGCCCACAGACAACATAAAAATGTAATAGGATGGGGCTTGGCAGTGGCTTGGTTACAGCGCTTGCCTGGCATGCACGAGGATGCGGGTTCAAACCCCAGCACCACATACCCAGTTAAGTGTCAGAGCAACGAAAACCGCATGAAAAACTAAATAAGATAGATATTCTCTCTCTCTCTCTCTCTCCCTCTCCCCCCCCCTCTTAAAAAATATGTAATAGGACAGACCACCTTAGCACTTCATATCCAGGCGATTCAGGATAGGAGGTGACCTATCCGAATGGGTTTGGGTCACCACAGCCTTCCTGGGATCCACATGGGTGACTACCTGTCAGGCTAGCTGGGGGGACTTAAGGTCACATTTTTCCAGGTGTGAAGAGGCAGGGTGCGGGGGCCTGCTGCGACCCCACGTGGTGTGGTTTGGAGAAAATCTGGATCCTACTGTTCTGGAGGAGGTGGACAGGGAGCTGGCCCTCTGTGACTTGTGCCTGGTGGTAAGTCACGCCCTCCCCTCATCCACAGAGTCTTCAAGAATACCTAAGCCGGGTGTGGGGGGTGAACTTTCTACTTCCTTCTGGTCCCCCTCTCCCTCCCTCCTCATTCCTTCCCTCCTTTCCTTCCTTCCTCAAAGAGGTGCTTGGAGAAGTCTTGCGGTAGTGTCCTGCAGAAAAACTTAAGAAACAATGAATGAGAATTGATCCTAACGTGTGAAGCTAAGGCTATGACTTGAGTGTCTGCAAAATTAAAAAAAAAAAAAAAAGAGCATGTTACCGCTCCAGACTTTAAACACGATCCACGCTTATTATTAAATTTCATAATAAGAAAATCAAAGTATAAAATGGAAATTAGAAATTTCTATTATAAACTAGAAATTGGCTTAATTAACATGCTCTTTAAATTATTCCCACAGGACACATTTCCTAGGAGCTGAATTAACTAGACAAAGCATATGAATATTTCAAAATTTCCTTCATCTGTCCTTCTTGTGCGTGCACATGTATTTAGTCAGTGTCTAATTTAGTCAGGTCCCTAATGTTGAGGATCATATCAGTGTTTCTGGGGGATTATTCAGGGAGAAAAATAGGTTTGTAAAACATGCCTCGCCTTTCCATTCCTAGGAAGGATATTTGTAAGTATACATTTATAAGAAAAAACCCGAAAGGATGTATATTAAAATGTTAGCAAGGTTATCTTGGGGTAGTGGGATTATGGATGTCATACATGTTTTTCCTTCATATTTCCTAGCTTAAAAAAGCATGGATTGTATAATTTCAAAGAGCAGGAAAAAAAAACTACCCCAAAATATGTCGATTGGGTCATTTCTTTGCCACCGTGTCCACTGGCATAAATCTCTCTTTCATGTCACATAGTCTTCCCAAATGTAGTGATTGGCCAAAAGGACGCCTCTTAGCTTTCAGTTTGTCCCTTGGACACCCGCCATTGTATGTCTTCCAGCTCATCTTTTCTCATCTCTGCAACCACTGACTAATTCATGTAAGTCTTGTCTTTCTGGAAAAGTGCTGCTCACTGTCCATTCGCATGCTTTTGCTTTGCAGGTGGGAACTTCCTCTGTGGTCTACCCAGCTGCCATGTTCGCCCCCCAGGTGGCTGCCAGGGGAGTGCCAGTGGCTGAATTTAACACGGAGACCACCCCAGCAACAGACAGATTCAGGTACCAGGATAACCAAGGTGGACAAGGGGAGGGGAAGCAGGCTTGGCTGTGTCATCTCGGTAGATTTTGCCACTGCTGCTTTTCAGAGAGAGGGCGTGGGGAGGGAGGAGCATAGATGGAGTTCTCTTTTTTGGTCTACAGTTGCTTTTATGGAAGAACAACATCACTGACTGCACATTAGGGTGACTGTGTCTTCTCACATGGGGTTTGCCACATGGCTTTGCTTTTTCATATTCCAAAAGCTCTTTGGCGTCTCTAGGTTTGGCTTTCGTTTGTGTTTGTAACATGATTTGGTCATGGTCTTTGGACGTGTGTAGTGGTGCTGAATAGCTGAGCCTGGGAAACACCCACCTGGAACTTCATCTTCTGCTGTCCCCTTTGTTAGGCAACCTGGCCGTGCTCCTCTTGGTCTAATCACCAAGAACGTTTGTGTCTGTGACCTTGGCATGATTCCTGACCCTGTTTTCTAATTTGCGTGGAAAGTGCGGATCTTTGTAGTGGACGTTTTCAGTCCCCTTCCAAATTTCATGTTAGGTCCTCTTTGACCTGGTTTTGCTGTTTTTCTCACCTCTACTCTTTTTGCCTTCGATTTAACTCTTATGTGTTTAATTCCTGTCTAGAGTAAGGTAGAATATAAATAAGTTATAAATGGAAATAAAACACAAACTTCACTGAAACTTCAGTGGTTTTCTACCTTGACTGCGTATTTTAAAAATACCGATTCTTGGGTGTGGCTTAAGAGATTCTGATGTCACTGATCTGAGGGTAGCCTGAGCATCATGATTTCTATAAGCTTCCTAGGTGACCCTAGTGTGCAGCTCAGATGAGAAACACTGCTCTGGGTCCTCACTGTTCTAAAACATGTGCCGCTGACACTTAAGTAAGATCCTCTTCATGTGAGCTGCCTGGCTTTGGGCTTGGACTTTCCATGGGTCCCTGTAATCAGCTACAGACTGTCCTTGTTTCATTCTTCACCTGTCGGGAAGTGGTGAAAAACTAACATGATAGATTTCATTTTTGAGAGAAGGAAAGTCAATTTTATTTATTTTTTCATCTGGTTCTTGTTTTTCCAACACTTAGTTGTGTAGGTGGTACTGAGGCTCAAACCCAGGTCCTTGTGCGGGGCATGCACACACTCTGCAGCTGAGCTACCTCTCCAGCCCCAAGATGACAGATTTTTAAAGTAATTGTCTTCTGTGCAAAACTTATACTCTAACAATTACAGAATGTTGTTGAAAGAAGTAACTAAGTAAACGAAAGTACATCCCATGTTCATGGATTGGACAACTGAATATGATTAAGTGACAGTAATCCCCAAGTGATCTATTAGTTCAACTCAGTTCCTATCAAACTTAAAGCAGAAATTAACAAGATGGTTCTGAAATTCCCTTTGACCTGCACGGTGGCACGCGTGTCGCAGTTGGCTGCTTAGCGTTGTTACCAGTGACCTCAGAGCCAAGAAACCCAAGCTTCTCATCTGAATACTTGTGAGTGGGAACAGGTGAACTTACCAAAACAGTAAGTTCCCCAATTCAATGCTGCTAATGTGGCTTATTCTCAGCCATTTGGTCTCCATCTCATCTTTAATGATTATAAAGAATTAAAACACATCATCATTGCAGAAATTATGTAAGAAAATGCAGATAGGGAAAAAGAGGAAAATGAAACTTGGATGTCTCCCTAACCCAAGATTATAAGAGGCCCCCACCTCTTGATGGACCTGCGGTGGCTCGGTGCCCATCCATGTGGTGGCCGTGTCTTCACGGAAGGACACTGGTCGTGAGAGCGCTTCCTGCAAGTCGGGAAGAGGGTCTGTCACCTTGTCACCACACAGGTCCAACTGCAACTCAGAGGAGTCACCTGCCACCACCTTGTCATCCTACTCAAATGTCACCGGGAGAACCAACCCGACAGTGATGGAGCAACTTGTTTAAACACACAGCTTCACAATGGCAGAATATGCTTGTACATCTCATGCTTGGCAGATTTTCGTGGAACTTGAGGTCAGGGATCAGCAAACCACTGCCTGGGGGGCACAATTTGGCCACCATCTGTGTTTATAAATAAAGTCTTGTTGGAACACAGCCATGGCATGTTTACATATTATATGGCTGCTTTTGTTACTATAATGGCAGAAGGCACAACACAGACTACCTGTCTGAAAAGCCTAAAATATTATGTGACCTTTTACAGAAAAAGCTTACCAACCCCTACTGTAGGTTAATGAGAAAAAAGAAAATTGGAAGAAATTCCCTGATACTTTTACTCCAGCTTTTCTATATAACCTCAGTAGTCAGCCAGAGTGCCACCTATATTTAAATGTGAATCTCTCGAGGCCCTTTAAGCCTTGCACAAGTTGTTTAGATTCTCTGCCTCAGTTCTAATTTAGAGACAAAGCCACAGAATTCACCTTCCACAGAAAATAGTTATTATTTTCAAGGTGCTAATTAGTTCTGGATTTGGTTTTATCATTTTCCACCTCCCAGGTGGTTCTTGCATGGTTGCTGTTAAGGGAACCCTGGGCATTTCTGAGGTAATTCTCCACATTCAGACTCTTAACACAAACCCTGCCTCTGTGTGGGGCCTCGGGAGCACCTGGGCCCCGCTGCGCCCTGCAGCCACCCTGTTGCCATGACTTTCCAGTCTTTGGATGTAGTTGAAGTCTGCTACATACTACACACGTTTTAGGTGCTGAGGATAGGATGTATCGGTAAACAGGACACAAGTGTGCCCTCTCTTAGTGGCAGAGGCGGACAGCAGTGTGCATGGGGGCAAATTGTACAGCTCAGGAGAAGGTGATGAGGCTGAGGGTCAGAACCAGGTGGAACTGGCGTGGGGGCAGCCGGGTTGCAGGTGCTCAGGGTGCGTCATGAGGAGGTGACAAGGCAGCATGGGACACGGGGTCCACCTGGTGTAAGGAACAGCAGGGAGAGGAGAGGTGCTCAAGGAGAGCTGCTGCCAGTGGAGCTCAGAAGTCTCTGGAACTCTTAGCTAGAACGGAGGTCTGTGCATTGCTTTAGTAGTGAAGCCAGTCGCTCCCGAGGGTGAAGAGTTCTGTAAGTTACAGTGGGGCCATGTGGTGGGGAAGTTGGACCCCCACCCAGGGTGCAGGGCCCTCAGGCCGTGCAGCTGGGGCCCCACTGGTCTGTTAATCCAATAAAAGCCACTTAAACAAGACTAAAAAGGAAAAAGGACACATGCATGCCTCCAACATTTTTCTTATTGAAAGCATAAATGAATGTTCATTTCCTTTCTTTTTGGTCAGCATTAAAGGCCTTTGGTGCGAGCAGGGATCGATTGGAGTTCACTGTTCTTGCCTCCTTCATTCTTTTTGTTTGTTTGTTTAAAGAGAGGACAGTGAGAGAGAGAAAGAGAGAAACAACTTTATTTGGTTTTTCACATGGCCTTAGTTGCTCCAACACTTAGTTGTGTACGCAGTGCTGGGGTTTGAACCCAGGTCCTCGTGCTTGCCAGGCAAGCGCCGAAACTGCTGAGCCACCGCTCCAGCCCTCCTTCATTCTTTACTGCTGTACAGGTTATGTATCCCTGGTCCAAAACTCTAAAATCCAGAAGGCTCTGAAGCCCCACTCTGCTTGAGCACTGACATGCTGGCACAGGTGGGATATTTTATACCGTATACTTTGTCTCATGCAGAACATTATTTAAGATAAGTGCAGAAAACAACCTTCAGACATGTGCAGAAGCTGCATGGATATGAAAGAAATGAGCTTCAGGTTTAGACCGAGTCCCCTCCCCGTGACATCTCATTACACACAAACACTCCAAGATCCGAAATCCACAGCACTCCTGGTCCCCAAGCAATAAGGGAATTCAACTTGTAATTTCTGATAGTTTATGCTTTATAGAATGAAATTCCTCAGTGAGTTAAGAAAAGCAGTAATCACTCAAAGAAATGAAGACACTTTGCAGCTTGCCCTGGAGGAAAATGTGGTCTCCCACTAACTTTGTGAGTCCTGTGTCGTTTATTCCGTTCTGAGAGATCACTGGGAAGATCCTTACCGACCAAGCTAAATTTTTACATTTTCATCATCCTTTGTAATTCTTACTTTTTGCATCTTATAAATAAACCTAGGTACTAAGGAACCTGGGCTACATAAGCTCCGGGCACTGAAGGGACTTTGTTAAGCCATTGCCACAGGACTGCTTTGCGAGTCACGCGCAGTTCTGTCATTTTTGTGTCCTTGTTAGTGTCTTGTTTTATCGGACTCCAATCTGCTTTATCAAAGGCAAGAAGGAATCCGCCCTGCAGAAGGAGGGCGCCCCTGCCTTTTGTCTTCTCAGGTCTACACACCAGTGTTCCAAAGGACCCTTGGTACCCTAGGCCATTTGACATTCTGGAATGAGGCAGCATTATAAACTGAGACCTGGGGGGCAGTTCAGCCAGCTTTGGGGAATGTGGAAAGGGCACTCAAAAGCGCTTTCTTTGGAAAGAGACTATGTGGAAGTTGGGGGTCTGGAGTTCCCCTGAAAGCTCTCCTAGCTGTCCGTGGTTTTTGGAGGTGCTCTCCACTGGGTTTGTCTGTGAAGTGGCCACTGTTAGGGAACAGTGCGCTTGGAGACTGAGGCATTCATGATGTGTACTATGTCATGAATAAATGATATGAAAGATGAATTGCATTGAGTTTTCAAAAAACCCTTTAGGTTTTTAACTCTTCAGTTGGTTTTCTTATTAATAATGCACTTGAAAACCCTGCTTTGGTTTCTTACTCATAGTATGTAGGCCCCACCCCATTCTAAGTGTTTTTCCTTAAAGGAAACCAAAATAATTGATTTTTAAATTTTTTTCTCCCTCTTTTTTCTCATTCTCATTTTTCTGCTTTCTTTTCTTTCTTTCTTTTTTTTTTTTAGCAGTACCGTAGGGATGGAACCCAGGGCCTTGCGCATGTCAGGCCAGGGCTCTGCCACAGAGCTCCATCCCCAGCCTTTTCCAGTTTCTTAACAAGTCAGAGGCTGCTCATAAAATCCAGCAGGTGGTTCTGGAGGCTTGCATGCTCAGCTAAAATCCTTCTTGTCTGGATGGTACATGAGGTTTCCACCCCTTCTTTTCCTTAGTATATGGACATGTGAATGCTGTTTTAATGTCTGTGTATGCATTAAAATTGTAAATTGACAAATTATAGTTGCAAATGCATATTAGAAATATATTGGGCTGGAGCTGTGGCTCAGCGGTTACAGCACTTGCTAGCATGTGTGAGGATGTGGGTTCGAACCCCAGCACCACATACATAACAAAGTGTTGGAGCAATGAAAGTCACATGAAAAAATTAAATAAAAATTGGTCCTCTCTCTCTCCCACTGTCCCTCTCTTTAAAATAAATAATATAGAGTTCAAAGTGATGTTATGATTTGTGAATACAGGGTGGAATAATTGATCCAGCTGCTCCATTCATCTCAAATACTTATTTTACTGGAGAGAACATTTGGAATGTATGCTCAGTACTTGTGAAACGCACAATGCAGTATTATACTCACCCCACTGTGCAACATGTCCCAAAGGAAGTCTCCTCTTTCCTGTCTGACTGGCATTTTGTGCCCTTTAACCAGCATCTCCCCAGTTCCCCACCCCAGACCTGTAACCTCCCTTCCTACCCATAAGTGAGAACGTGTGGGATTTGTCTGTCTGTGCCTGGTGTAGTTCGTGTGGGATAATGTCCTCCATTTCCATCCATCCCTGTTGCCACAAATGACAAAATTTCTTTCTTTGGGCCACATAGTATTCCATGGTGTGTCTAGACCTCATTTTCTTCACCCATTCACCTGTCAACCGATACTTAGGCTGATTCCATACTTGGGGGTCATGAATAGTGCTACAGTGAACACGGGGGTGTGCATCCTGTTGCCATGTCAGTACCCAGTACATGGATCACGTGGAAAGTCTGCTTCGTTTCTTGAGGAACTCCACTCTGTGTTCCATGATGGCTAATTCACCAACAACGTCCAAGGGCTCCCTTTCCTCCACATCCTCGCCAACCCTTTTTGATGAGTCATGTTGGCAGGTGTCAGATACTGCGATTTTGATTTCCCCAATTACTAGCTGCCTTGAGCATCTCCACCTCCTCGTTGACCACTGGTGTATCTTCTTTTGAGGAATGTCTATTCAGGCCCCTTGCCCATTTTCTTGAAATCAAATTATTTGTTTTATTTCCATAGAATTGTTTGAACTCCTTATGTATTTTATATATTAGCCCTTTATCCAATGCATGACTTGTAAATATTTTCTCCCAATCCGAATAATTCTCCATGGCTTGTCACTTCACTGTGAGGATTGTGCAGCTTTTTTTTTGATATCATCTCATTTGTCTATTTTTGTTTTTGCTGCCTGTGTTTTGGGAGTCATATCTAAAAATCATTGACTAGACCAAGGACATGTGGTTTTTCTTCCTGTTTTCTGCTAGTAGTTTTATAGTTTCAGGTCTACGTTTAGCAAGTGTCCAATCCATTCTGAATTTGATTATTGTATAAGGGTCCAGCTTCATTTTCCTGCATGTGGATATCCAATTTCCCACACCATTTATTGAAGAGACTGTCCTCTTCCTATCTCATGATTAGCACCTTTGTCAAAAAAATCAATTGACCATCCAGGCATGGCGGAGCACACCTATAATCCCAACAACTCAGTAGGCTGAGGCAGGAGGATCACAAATTCAAGGCCAGCCTCAGCAACTGATGAGGCCCTCAGTAACTTAGTGAGAACCTGTCACAAAATAAATGGGCTGGGGATGTGGCTCAGTGGTAAAATGCCCCTGGTTTAACCACCATTGCCAGGGGAAAAAATGTCAATTGACCATACATGTATAGATTTGCTTCTGGGTTTTCTCTTCTGTTTTGTTGGTCAGTGTGTCTGTTTCTGTGCTGTACCTTGCTGCTTTAATTACTATTATTTTGTGGTATATTTTAAAGTCATATAGTGCAATGCTTCTAGCTTGTTCTTACAGCTCATGATTGCCTTGGATATTCAGGGAGTGTGTGCATGCATGCGTGCATGTGTGTATAGGGAGTGCTCTAGGAATTTTAGGATTTTTTTCTATTTCCATGAAAAACGACATTGGAATTTTGATAGGGATTGCATTATAATTCTTCTAATCCATGAACATAGGCTATCTTTTCATATGCACATATATATTCATATGCACACATATATACATATATATCTAAGCTATGAATTTGGTGCTATAATCACATATTACACTTTACAAACCTACTTTCTCTACCCATTAAATAAAATTCTGATTTGTAGCACAGATTCCAATCAGTTGCTTCTCTAAGCTCCCTTACTCACCCATCATAAAATGGCCTCTTGAGTTGTCAGGAACTGAAGAAGTGAATTTCATGTACCCTATTTGAGAATCTGGGTCTTATTCTGGGTGTGACTACAAAGTGTGTGGCATGCTGTGGTTGTGTGTTCATTGTGCTGTGGTTGTGCAATCATCGTGCTGCAGTTTTGCATTCATTTTGCTGACTGCTAGCTCATACTCTGTTGACCTTGGTCCTTCCATTTAGGTTTCATTTCCAGGGACCCTGTGGAACAACTCTTCCTGAAGCCCTTGCTCGCCATGAAACTGAAGCTATTTCCTAAGTGCCCTGGGGAAGGAAGGAATTACAGTACCTCAAGAGCTACGCCATTTATGGGAGAAATGGTCTTGTCAATGGTGAGCCAAATATTGGAAGATCTAAAAATACCCTCTCATCCACTGGCTGGAATCCACCCTGAAATAATGGGCTTAGAAGCAGGAAGAAGTCAGAGAACTATAACGTTAATGCATGTTATTTGCTTTGAATGAACTATAAGTGTCTTATGTTTGATGTGTTTGGTTATTGGGAGGGGGAATTTTGTTGTTAGATTGTCTATGAAAAGGTAATTTTCCTGATTGTATTTTTGCTCTTTGGGCAAAAACAGAAATAGAGGGCTAAAATCCTAGTACTTAATTCTGATTGTTACACAAATTTTGGTGGAAAATAAAATCTCTATATATAGTTGTTAATTTATTGTATAAAGATGTTACCCCCAAAGACGTCTTTATTGGGGGCTTTTTCTTTTCAGTGTTTGTTTGGAGGCCTTGCCTCAAAGAATACAGGATATGAGGATACACTGCCACAAGAGTGAGTGCAAGAAGGAAGACAAGTGACAGAGGGACACCAACAATGCAGATCTAAGGCTTCCCCAAGGATGAGCATAGCTGCCTAAAAGTTAGCTCTGGTTATCTTGGCAGCCATGGCAGGAAAGGAAGGAGGAGAGGTTGACTGTTGTTCAATATTGAGACTGGAGATAGATTAGAGGTAGACAGAAATGGGGACCTTGGAGAAAGGGACTAAAGCCCTAGGCCAAAGCTTGTTTTATTTTTGTTTGTGGCTGCTGCTGGAAGGCCCCACCCCCACTTGGATGCCCACACACTCTTGCTGCCCCAGGCTTCCTTGATGGCCCTAACATCAGTCCACCCCAAAGGGTGGTGTTGAACTCAAGCAATTCTTTTGTTTGAAGGAACAAGTATGGGGTTGGAGCCGTGGCTCGTTGGTTAAGGTTACGGCGCTTGCCCGGCATGCGCAAGTACAAAGGTTCAAACCCCAGCACCCATGTACACAACTAAGTGTCTGAGCAACAAAGGCCATGTGAAAAACTCAATAAAAATGGATTCTCTCTCTCTCTCTCTCTCTGTCCTTCTCTCTTTAAAAAAATAAAAATAAAAAAATACATAACAAGTATGCAACATACTCAGGTTACCAATCACATTAAACCATCCTGTTATGGAAATGAGAAATTAGAATTGCACACCTTCAATGGAGTCAGCAAGAGAATGATCAAGAGAGACTTTCACAGTGAAAGGTTAGTCCCTCATCGAAACAGAGAGGCGGCTCAATGGTAGAGCCCTTGCCTGGCAGCGCGAGGGCTCAGGTTCGATCTCCGGCACCATATACACAACTAAGAGGAGGAAAAACAAAAACCAGATGAAAAAGTAAAAAACGCAACTCTCTCAAAAAACAACAAACAAAAAAATAGCCGGGCACAGTGGTGCATACCTATAATTCCAGCAACTTGAGAGGCCAAGGCAGGAGGACCACAAGTTCAAAGCCAGCCTCAGCAACTTAGCAAGGCCCTAGTCTGTGCCTCAAAATAAAAAAATAAAAAGGGTTGGGGATATGGCTCAAGGGTTGAACACCCCTGGAATCAATCCCTGGTACCTAAAAATCAAACAAACCCTAGAGAGACAGCCATACCAGTGGTATCCTCTTTGGGACTCCTCCCATGCTCTGGGACCTTCACTTGCTTGCTTCTAATAAATCTGCATATTTGATTCTTCAGGTGCACAAGACAAGCACTCCTGGAACCCTGTTTACGGTATTACACATGCAGAAGTCTACAGCCTCTGTGCAGTTTGCCACAAACCTCTGCGACACCACCTCAGCCCCTTGCAAAATTGCTTTTAATGGGGGCTAGAGTGGTGGCTCAGCAGTAGAGTACTTGCCTGCCAAGCCTGAGGACCTGGGTTTGAACCCCAGCACCACGTACACAACTGAGTGTCACAGAAACAAAGGCCAGATGGAAAAGTAAATAAAATTGATTCTTGCTCTTAAAAAATTGCATTTAATGCTAAGCTTTTGGCTTTTATAGAAACAGGTGACAAGATACTGTCCTATAAAACTTAGTACTATATACATATATATGTATATAGTACTGTTTTATATATATATATACATATGTATATATATAGATGTGTATATATATACACATCTATATATATACACATGAATGTCTTAGCATTTAATAGATTGCAAAGTTCCTGTGTGGAAAGAGGGATATTTCCAGCCTCCAGGAGTCTGGAGAAGCAGCCAGGCACCCTATGGGATCAGATCAGTTCCCACTTTAGTGGGATGCAGCAGGGTCCTGTACACTGTGGGAAGGAATACTGCCTGCAATACATTTTGGTTACGATGCAATTTTAGGTTTGCTGTTGGGCTACTCCAGGTTAACGTTATATGTTTCTTGGTGTTAGCATGGTGAAAATCAGCACCCTCTCAGGGAGTCTGAGGTTTTTGACTATAACTTTTATCTGATCAGAAATTCCAGATCTTGCAATTACTTTTTAATTTAATTTTTGGTACCAGCAGCTTTGTTCTTGTGTTTTTGTCTTTTTTTTCTTCACAATTTTAAACTGGGACTTCCTTCTAAATCAGAAGAGATGAAGGGAGAATTGGAAATATGAAATATATGTGAGGAAATTATTCAGTTCCACTATTTACTGAATGTCTACCACGTGATGGACCTCAGAAGGGAACCGATGAGCAACACCCGGACCTCATCCTCCACAGTTCACGGAATGGTTGGAACCACCACTGTGTGAACTTACACAGTGCAGAAGTAGAAGTTTGTGCAATTTCGGAGCAGCAATTAGCGCAGGGCTGAGCGGCACCGAGGCGGACGGTGCTTGAACTTCGCCCGGATGGAAGCTTTCCAAGTGCAAGGAGGAGCGGCTGCGTGAGTGCGCACAGCAGAGGACAGGGCGTGAGTGCCCGTCAGGAGCCGACACGTGTGCAGCAGAAGGCGCGGTCTTCCCGTATCTCCGAGGGGGGGAGATCGCCGCACCACAGGGCCGCGCACGCACAGCTGTGTGGGGTGGCGCACACCGCGTGCTCACGCTTTCCCTATCTAACGGGGGTCACTCATTCTCTCCAGCATGTGCGACGCGCCCGCCGCTGTTCAAGGTCAGGTCCAGGCGAACCCGGAGGAGGAGTCCACGACGGCCGGGCTTCCACTCTCGTGGTGAGGTCGCCAGGCTGGTGCTGAGGATCCTGGCTGTGTCCCTCGTCGGTGACAGCGGGACTGAGAGGATCTGCGTTTCCGCCCCAGAGCATTTCTTCCCATGAAACTACGTAGAAGCTGCGGGGCGAACGGAGCTGACCCACAAATACCGATTACCACAAAGACGCAACCGACCCTGATGCTAAAGAGGGAGGCGACGCAGCACCGGGGACCTGCAGTAGTCTGATGCTTGGGAACCGGACGGCGGACGCCCCAGGCCGAAGGCCGAGAGGACTCCGGAGCCGTTCCGGCGGTGGAGCGTGGGACCCTGGTGCTCAGCTACCCCGGCGGGCGAGAAAGCGCCGCCCACGTCTGGACCACGCCCCCGTGGCAAAGCCACGCCCCCATCTCTGCGCACGCGCATCCCCATCCCTGGGGGCCTCCAAACCTGTAGGGGACGATGACGGGCCGCGCCGCTCGCGCTTCCAAGTCGCGCTCCGCTGACGGCTGCTTCCGGGTCAGAGGTCTGGCGGCTCGGCGCTCAGCGGGCGATGGTGCAGCTCCGGCCCCGCGCGTCCCGCACTCCCGCGTCGGCGGAGGCGATGGTGGACGAGGGCCAGCCGGCCTCGGAGGGGGTGGAACACGGCCTGCTGCTCGGGCAGCCCAGCAGCGGCGCGGCGGCCGAGCCTCTGGAGGAGGACGAGGACGGGGACGATGAGTCTGACGACGAAGCCCCCGAGGAACTGACCTTCGCCAGCGCCCAGGCAGAAGCGAGGGAAGAGGAGCGGCGGGTGCGCGAGACCGCGCGCAGGTTCGGAGCCCGCGGCCGGGCGGGGAGCGCCGCTGCTTCCCGACGCCTCGCCCTGGCCGCGCTCACCTGCCGCCCTTTCCCCCAGGGACAAGACGCTGCTGAAGGAGAAGAGGAAGCGGCGCGAGGAGCTGTTCATCGAGCAGAAGGTTGGAGGGCCGCGGGCGCGGGCGCC
The DNA here is from genome assembly GCA_004027875.1 of Aplodontia rufa. Classification (NCBI taxonomy): domain Eukaryota; kingdom Metazoa; phylum Chordata; class Mammalia; order Rodentia; family Aplodontiidae; genus Aplodontia; species Aplodontia rufa. The sequence goes on from PVKS010012834.1 coordinate 13,491, forward strand.
GCGGGGGCGGGGGCGAGGCTCTTGCTTGTGACAGCCGCGACAAGATGCCTGCACCCTCCGCTGCCACCCGGAAAACGCGGGCGGGAGAGTTGAGTGTGACGGGTTAGGGTCCCCGCCCAGCCCACGACCGCCCGCGACTGCAGGCGTTGAGCCTGGCCGCGGGCGCTCCTTCCGAATGAATCTGGGTGGCGGGGAGAGCTCAGGCCGTTCGTGAAGCAGCGCGGTTGAGACGCAAAGGACGAGAGCTAAGCGGACCCCAGGTGGCCAAGCCCCGAGTCCTTCCGGTTCCCGAGTGGCCTGAGGCAGGGAGCGGTGCACACCCCCTCCCGTTCCCACATCTGGAGAAAGTGGGAAAAGTTGAGTTTTGAGAGTCCAGCGTTCCCCGGTTTAGAGAGAGGGGCGGTGTTCAGCCTGATTCATTTGCCTAGATGTAGGACGGTCCTTAAAACCTGTAACTTCAAAAGCAACTCCAGGCAGATTTGTGTGTAATTACTTATTTTTCAATGTCTTTATTCCAAAAAGAAAAGAAAACTTCTTCCAGATGCTGTTCTAGAACAGTTAACCACAGCTTCACGAACTGAGTAAGTGCGTAGATCTTCTTGTTCTTGTTTACGGACTGGTACATTTATTTGAATCATGTAATTAAAGAAATTATGGAGCCTAAACTAAAATGCCTCACAGCGGTGGTGGTTGAATTTGGTGGGAAAGAGACCACTTCTTGGTCTTGTTTTTGTTTATTCCCATAGATAACTAGCTTCCGAGTTCCTGTTCCCAGTGCATTCATTGAATAAATTGTTTGCAATCAGGGCAGGATAGATGGCGTTGAATACAAGCATTTAGATATTTAGCAGTTAGTGGAGTGGCAGACAGATATCCACAAGCTCCTAAAACGCAGCTTTTCTCAGTTTTGCTTTGCCTGCCACTGTCATTCCTGTTCCGTTTCATTTGGTAACTGCCATCCCCTGAATGTTTAAAGCCATAAGCTATCATTTTTCTCTAGACTCAGAACCTAATGAGTTTCGACTTCTAAATATTTGCATTTTTTTGTCTCTCTTGGCTTCCCTTAACTGCTTTAAGTTCAGAAGTTTAGCCCCCTTTTTTTCACCTTTCCAATCCACCTCCCCCTCCTTTGTGGGCTCTGTATTGTATTTCCTACTCTTATAGTGTGTTTTATCAGTTGCTTAGTTAGTCTTGAGGCTGATCCCTGTCTGGTTCCTAAACTGTTGAATTAATCTTTGTGATTTCTACAAGAATGAGATAGGCCTACCTTTGTCTTAATGTATGGAATGCTGTATTATTTATTTAGTACCAGAGGCACTTAACCACTGAGCCCCATCCCCAGCCCTTTATATTTATTTTGAGACTGGGCCTAAGTTGCTGTGGCTGGCGTTGAACTTGAGATCCTCCTGCCTTAGCCTCCCACACCACTGCAATTACAGGTGTGCACTACTGCACCTAGCTTAAGTGTTTCACTTTAATTCTGTTCAAGTCCCCATTCTGCTTCTCTGGGAACCTAGAAATATGCTTTCAAATTTAAATTGAGAAGCTACTCTGATCCCCATCATACTAGTTTCATTCATTCATTGAGAATTGGAATTTTCATTGGGGAAAGACTTTTGGTTCCAAAACTGATGAAAGATCCTGAGTAAAAATTGAGGATGGTGGTAATGAAAGAGAGTACCTTACTTGTACAGCTGTGAATTGTGTAAAATTGTGAACTGTGTAAAACATTAAGTAATCTGCTATCTGCCATTGCAATCATTGTGGTTTCTTTCCCCCTTAGCATAAAGAAATCACCAGGAAAGTTGAAAGAAGGTATGAACTGTTCTCATTTAATTAACTTCTCATGTGTCAAGTGCATTTAAAGATATGTTTAGTTCAGTCAATGTTACTGGACTGAAAGCCAACATTAGCTTGAGCTATTCCCTGTTTCTTACAAATAAAACTTGTATCCAGATAGGTGTGTAGTAGATATTTAAAGTAAGCTTTAGTTTTATATGAATGGTAATTAGAAAATTGAACTCAATTTTTCAGTTAATTTGCAAAAGAAAAATGAAGAGTGTGAAAAAGGAAGTGAATCCAAGAAAGTAAAAGTACAGAAAGTACAGTCTGTCAGGTAATTTTCCCCCAGCACTGGATACAAAGGTTACTTAAAAGGATTAAAGTGTTAGCTTAGTTTATGTGGGAAAATGTTTTAATTAGTAGCATTTCAGATGAAATCCTTTGTAGAAAAAATGAATTTTTATTATGTAAAAAGTATATATTTATACGCTATGCTAAGTGTGAATGTTTGCTTCTTATAACCCTGTGCTTTAGTTGTATTACTGGTGCATATATAAAATTAGAATCATAGTATTTTTAATTATTAGAGACAACATACAAAAATACTTATTTTGAAAGTAAGCCGTGTAGAGCTGGGGGTTAGGGGTGTGGCTCATTGTGAGAGCCTCTGTTCAGCACATGGTTTGGTCCCCAGCACTACAAAAAAATAAAAGTTGTATATGCAAGTAAGCATGTATTATTTATTTTGACCTTTTGTATTTGATCACCAGCCAGAACAAAAGCTATTTAGCCTTAAGGCTAAAAGACCAAGATGTGAGAGATTCAAGGCAACAAGCAGCCGAAGCCTTCATACATAATTCTTTATACGGCCCAGGAACCAACAGAACTACTGGTAATTTGCTTATGGACTGTTTTCCTCATTGTTACTTACTGCAAAGGAAAGAAATGATAAATAATTATCTTTTTTAGTAAATAAGTTCCTGTCTCTTGAAAACAAGAGGTTACCAGTGAAAAAGGCTGCAGCCCAGTTTTTGAATTATACTTGGGGTAAGATTCAATTTTATTCTTTCAGCTCTGATAGGAAGGAGATAGTTCATAATTATAATTGAACAGATAGGAGTTTTATCCATTCACGTAAACCAGAGAATCTTCAAAGAATGTTGAATTGTATGTTACTTGGGAATTTTAATATTTAATATTCTTACTACATGAAACTTTCTATTGTAGGAATCCAGAAAAAACAAAACGCCAAGAGGTTTAAGCGACGTTGGATGATCAGAAAGATGAAAACTAATAAGTAAATCAAAGTAAAAGTCAAATAAAGAATCTGTACTTTGTATGTAGAGAATTTAGAGGATTAATTTCTCTTACAAAAATTTAATCATTCATAAATCATTTCAATCATGCCATCTCTTCTCTGGAGAAGTACTTAGCTGTTTGATCTTTCCAGAGTACAACTGTGCCTTCTCATCTTTGACAGTCCCTGAGCACAGGTGACACCCACTTCAGTCACTTCGCCTCTTCCGTCCCCACAGTGTGGGTGTGTGGCAGGCTGATGGGGACAGGGGACATGTGGAAAGGTCTTTTCAAGCACAGCTCTCAGGTTGGTTTTACAGAACACTTGCTTTGTGATATTCCTCAGGGATGAGAGAGAGAGGTAACTGAAAGAGCCATCTGTTAGAAAAGATTCAGCCCTCAGTGTACGCATAGTCAGCTAACACCTTTGACTCAGACGATCAGGTTTTTCTCTTGAGCAGCTTTTAAAATCGAATTTGAATTAGCTTTGCGGTTTGCTTTAATGGCAAGTCTCAATGCCATATAAAGTTTGATGGTAATCCAGTGGCCAGTAAACTGAATACTTTAGTATAGAACTCAAAAACAATTAAAAACCATCAGTGTTAGCTAACTGCTCTAATTCTGTATTGAACTGTAAACAGTGCACATACACCTAATGCATAAACTCAATTGACACTAGCATCTGTAGAAGTAAATTTTTAATGGCTGGTTAATTATATCACTACATTTTTATTGCAATATAGTACTCATTTAAGCACTTAAAAATGGAAGGTGTACAAAGATTAAATTAAGACACAGTAAATTGACTAAATATTTGGTTTTTATATAAATAAAGGTCATAACCACACTGTTGACATGTAATACTGTTATAATACAACAGTTAAACTTGTGAGTCTACAACAGAAGTCATCTGTAGTTAAACAGGAAACGAAGTTGAAAAGACCATGTTAAAACAAAACTACTGGGACTAACAGGTGGGGATTGTAAGTAGCAACGAACATATTCACTCAGCTCCTGAGTATTTCAAGTTTTACAGTACACATTAAAAATGATTTCTTCCATCAACACTATAAATTCAAACTGTTGGATGTTTATGCATTTTGCAAGTTACACTGATTGAATGCTTATATGGGAGCGGGGGTCGGAACATCTCCCGATTTGTAGTTCACATCACCCACATGCTAACACAACACAACTTGTTCCATTTCCTTTCCCCCTCTCTCCCCCCCCATAAAGAAGGCAGGAATTTTTGGTTTGTTTTAGGTAATTGTTTTAAAGGATTTCTGATGATCAATTTGAATGTCTGAAATTCAGTAATATTTAACTCTTAGACAACTAAGAGGTTAAAGATGGAAAATAATTTCTCCTAACACTAAGTTAGAAAATCATTTGCATCATGCTGTAAACTAGGAAGCAATGTAAAGCGACAAAAACCTGTCCCCAGTACATAATTAAAAAAATCTAAATTTCCAATCAGCCGAGCTGGTCTACTTCCATGTTGACTATATGCCACAATATAAGAGTGAGCTCTTGAAATGCATAGCTAATGTAGGTAGTCTTCCACTGTGGCGAATGCACAGGAGCCAATTCCTGATCGAGCCATCAGTCCTAGACATTGTGTGGCCTGTCCCATTGCTAGGGCAAGTGGAGGTTGCTTTGGCAGATTGTGGGTTTCTGAAGAAAAAGGATTCAGAAATGGAAACAGCAATTAGACATTTTTTTTTTAAACAAACATAACCAGAAACACTCTGCTCCTACATGGCTTTTGACTACCTCACTGGCAAAGGTAGACCGAGGCTTTGGACATACTGGTCCACCATGGCAGTCCAGGCATCAGGTGACCAACTGAAACAGAAACTTGTAAGATTGGGCTTTCAAAGTATCAGATACTCAAAAACTTTGAGACTTATAACTTATCTGATATTTGGAGTGGGAAGTAAGGAACATTTCTTCTCTACTTGACCAAGGTGATTTGACATTCAGGTTTTCATTAAGTTTCCTGTGATGCCCACCTTGAGTGGACAGAACTCCACTGAAACTGCTGAGGTGCCTCCAAAGCATAGCTGCAAACATTATTTGAGAGCAAGTAATGGTGGTGTCAGGGGAAATAGAGCAAAACTGCCCTATAGTTCTGGAAGGGTTAACTTAAAATTGATAGGTGAAGGGCTGGAGTAGTGGCTCAGTGGTTATGGCGCTTGCCTGTCATGTGCGAGGATGTGGGTTCAAACCCCAGCACCACATGAAAAATGAAATTGATTCTGTCTCTCACACTGTCCATCTTAAAAAAAAAAAAAAAAAAAGGAGGGCTCTCCCTCATTCCATGATAGTTGAGACATTTTAGATGTTGGAAGTTTGTAGGATGCTACTACCTCAGATTTGTCAGACAGCTGTAGCAGAAATGCAAATGTATTCTTTTACCAGAGATGAAAGTGAACTAAAAGTAGCCTAACTCAAGCTGGTAATTTCTCAGGCGATAATGTCCAAACTTAGAAGATTCTCAGTTAACAAAACTACTAGTCTGTCGCTGGCACAGTTGACATGAGAAGGCAAATACAGCAACATAGAGCTGGTAAAGCCCCACACCGTTTAGCTCCCTTGGTTCAGAACTTGTAATATGGTGATGAGAGAAAGAAACTTCCTGAAGGGATGAAACAAAAATCAGAAAAGCCAGGTGAGGACTTAAAAGCACAGAGAAAACAGGAGAAGTGTGAAAGAAAATGCACCCAGATCAGTGAGAATGCACTATAAAAGTATCTGTGGGTGATGAGTGTTAAAAGTATCACTTGAAGGGGCTGCAGCAGTGGCTCAGTGGTTAGGGTGCTTGCCTGGCATGCATGAGGAGGCAAGTTCAAACCCCAGCACCACGTACACAATGATGTGTCCAAGCAATGAAAGTCATGTGAAAAACTCGAGATTGATTCTAGCACTGTCCCTCTTAAAAAAAAATAGTCAATTAAAAAAATATATACTCTCTCTTGAAGGTTCACAGGGAAGTAACCTTTGCCCAGATATAAGCATTAGAGGTACAAGATTATAGTCTTATTTTGACCAAGAGAGGCAGCTTGTAATAAGCGTCTTTAAATATTTTTGGACAGAAACACCTTAAGAATCACATATAACTGATACATGTATATAGTACAATATAAATGTGTACAGCAATTTATAATCTGCCATTTTACATGAATTATATACAATTAATAAACAAGCACTAATTACAGGCTGAGCACAGTTGGTAAGAATACATAAGTCTTAAATAAGGGTCCTAAACAATTCAACATTCATTCAACAATTTAATCTTTTTAAGGAACCTAAGAAATAAAATTGTCACAAGAAAATTGATCACTTTTCTCCAGAAATTCTTTCCAAGTCTTACCTAGCAATTAGGTCTTCATGACCATCTTATATAGTGCAGTAATTTCAAAAACAACCAATTATAGTCAACGATAGTTTTCCCTGCAAAGCCACTATTATTAACTTAATAATTCTCTCATTTTTGCCAGTAGAGCTGAGTGGATGTTGTATAACCAAACGAAAAGACATTAACCAAAAGAACTGCATGCATTTACTATATGCAAATTCTAAATTAAAGTTTTAAAAACCAACATGAAGGACACTGGAGGTCCCAAAAGTCAGTATTAGTCCTTAACAGATAATGAATTAATCAATGTTATAAAGGTTTGCCCTTATAAAACAGATTACAGCTAAATGTGAGTCTGAAATTGCCTGCTTACCTTCACTGCAAGTTTTCCTATCTGTAACACTGTCTTCCTAAAATAGAAACATGTGGCTAAAAGCCCCCAAAACCTAACAGGGCCAATGCTTTAGCACTGACTTCTAAACTGTGTGGGAAGTCACATTTTACCTAGAGAATCAGGCTCTAAAGTCAGATGAGAATCACTGTTCTCTAAATTACCCTTGAAGAGAACTACCCCAAAATTGGAGGGTTTATGTACACATTCAACCCTTTTTTCCTGCAGAAATGTAAAAAAGTAATAATTCACATAAAAATTATTTAATACATAAACACTACAATCACACTGTAGTAAGTTGTTCAGAGAAGGGGAAACCAACAGATCAGCAAATGCAAGGCGTTTCCAGCACACCCATGGCTGAGCCACACCTTTAAAACTGCATTTTTCTTCCTCATTTACCCTTTTTGTTGGGTAAGGACAGTAACTGAATTTGGTTAAGTGTAAATACAGTTTGCTCCAGGGTTGATGCTGACCTGGGCCCACAAATCACCTGGAAGCCCCTTGTGCCTGCGTCTTGGCGATGGGGGTGTGTGACAAGGGTGGTGCAAGGAAAACACCTCAAAGCAAAAGGCATGGGAAATGGGGGCCTGGGGACACCAGCCAGGCCTGCCCAGCTGGACAGCTCTCCACCCCTCAAGTGCTGCACTCTCACCATACCAGCTTTTCTCCAGGTTTACCCAGCCCAATTCTACCCCAATTCTCCACACTTGCTCCTTAACGTTCCCAAATTCCTTCCACAACAGCCAAACAAAAAACCAATTCTGATCCATCCACCAAACAAAAATGTGTGGATACTCCATGAGTTTGTTTCTTAGCCCAGTCGAGATCCCCAGCTTCACCCTTTCCCTCATCCTCTGTTGAGTTTCAATGCTTTCACTGTCTGAAATTGGATGCAGGTTCCATTTCCCGCAACTCACCCTGACGGTCACTCACAAAGGCCATCTTCCCAACCTTGCCCTCATCCTCTCCAGTACTGGAGGAAGAGCTGTGGCCTTGCCAAAGTGAGAAGTTAAGCGAATGCTGTCCTCCAAGTCCCACCCTAGAAAGGGGTGCAGAACTGACGTTTCACTAAGCAGGGCGGCAAGGGTTTCTTTTTTTCTGATTGGGTAAAGTTTGATTCAAACACAATGACTGCCAAATGCCTGCGCCTAAACAAGCAGCAGACGTTTCATGGGTACCAGCGATGCGTGCGCGCACACACTTCTTTAAACATCCCAAGGTGCACCCCAATATGTTTTTATTCCATTAGAATCGTGTAATCTAGACTTCAAATAAAAGAGTTCTGCATTTGAAGGTAATTTTATATTTTAAAAATACAGGTAACATTTCCCTTGTGATTTTAGAAAATACAAATGGTAGCACAAATGCCCTCTCAGATATTCAGAGAATCTAGCTGAAGTTGTGCTTTTTGTTTTACTTACCTAATATTGCACTGTTAAGAGCTGAGCACACAGGTTCTCTCTGAATTGGGTCAAGCTGATTTCCAACTGGGCTGTTCCAAGGATCGGAATATGCTAGTAAACTGAAAGCATCCTGTTGAAACAAACAATCTGGTTTTCACTTCAAGTAGTTCAACTGCTATGCTCACAAGGGTTCCACGCCGACAGAACGCAGGGCTTCAAGGCACTGTAACCTCTCAACTTATTTTCCCACATCTGGGATGCTACTTCTGAACCAGATTATGCAGCAAAACCTAATTCATTTTCCTTTTTCTGGTGAACAGTCATTCTTGTGTTCATCTCTGCCACCTGCCCCCATTCCTACATCATTAAAAAAGAATGGGGGGGTTTAAAACTAATTCCATAATGGAAGAATGCTAGGACAAAGGGACATTAGGAAATATCACTATCAACTATGTTGACTCTTGCAGAATGTGCATTTTAACTGATTTTATAGGTTGTGATTCTTACCATAGGCATTTAGAATTGGCACTTAAAAGCTAGGAGAGACAAGTTTAATTAACTTAAATTTCTGAATAAAAAGACAACCAGAAAGCAAGAAGAACTTCTAATGCTCGAGCTACAATTTGCTGTTCGAACTGAAGAACTTCATGTACTGCTGTTTCTGTTGTCTCTTCACCTTGTCAGCTGAAAATGTTGCCACATCCACAAAATGATCTCTGTAATCCTAATTGTATCCCATTATGACCTCCTTTCTCCATTCTGTTTTCCTGTCAGAATAAGTACAGCGTCCACTTTGGCCCCTGACATCAGCCTGAGATAAAACAAAACTGAGCTGAGACTGCTTTGAGTAAAAGATAATGTAAGAGCCACATCTTCTGAAGACCTCAGAAAAACTTTATTTCTGATTATTTTAAGGTTGACAATGGTTGAAAAGGATGGGTAATAGATCAAAATATGTCTTGAATCTAAGGGCATGCATGCGCACATGCACTTACATTCACATTGTGATAACAAATTAACATTCACTCGACCAGTTATTAAATTCAAATCTCCCTATCCCAATGTGAGCCCCACTACTTTTCTAGTTATATTTTATGTTCCAGTCCTGTCTTTTTGTATAATCCTCAAGTGTAATGATGGATTATTGCCTCGATTTGTCCAAAACCCATTCATCATTAATCAACTAAACAAATAAAAAAGCACAGCTACTGCCAAAAACAACAACAACAACAAAAAACTAATTCCAAAGAATTGGGCTACTACCAATTAGCGGAGGGGAAGGCAGATGCTGCTTTATCATGTTACCACTGATAGGGATTTGACATTGAGAACATACGGCCTCCTGCCTGTTCTTTGTTTTTTAAACAGATGTGGGGACTGGGCACATCTCATTGGATTCTATTTTCTCAAACTTGGAGGTGGGGGACACTAAACTGGCTCCCCTTCAGGGTCTCTTACACATTCAATAGTTCAAACTACCCTGACGCCATCCCCTCTTAAAAACTTTAAAATGACTGATAGTCTTCCTTTCACACAACTCCTTTTGCTATGAGAGGCATATACTGTATGATGGCTTCAGACACTGGCTTCAAAACCAGGCTCCACCATCTCTGAGACCTTAGGCAACTAACTAAATACCAGTTCCATTACTGGTATAATGGAGATTATAAAGAGGTGCTATTATTTCACAGTCCAATGAGAACTAAATGAAATTAGCAATGTCACTTCATTCCAATCTTTTAACAAATGATCTAATTAGTATACCAAAGCCAATACCCTATCAGAGAAATACGTGTGTATATTTGGTGGGGGAGTGTGTGTGTGTAAGCAACATTTAAAAAAATTGAGGAAGCCTTCAGTTCAGAAGGCAGATATGAAGAGGTACTAAAGAAAACTGTAAACCTATGAATTCAGGACTGTACAACTTTCAAAATGCTACTAAAATTGCTGAAGAACACAATTTCCTAGGTTTACTTGCTCGAGCAATCACTGATTATCCAGCATTAGACAGAATCATTAGACAGATGAGGGAATCTTCCTGGTCAGCTCTCGCCTTTTCTTGCAGAGGGGCTCTACTGTGGATACTGAGAATAGCCCGTGAAGCATCTGTGCAACTGGCCTGAGCCTACTCAAGAGGGAACACACATGCCTCTAAGCAAACAGGAAGCATCTGTGCAACTGGCCTGAGCCTACTCAAAAGGGACACACACGCCTCTAAGCAAACAGCACTCCTCCATCGTCTTGTGTAGCTTAGTATTTCATTCAGGGTAATCTTCGGCTGTCACTGTACTAAAAGTTCTATGAAGATGAGGATTTTCTGCTACACTTGTTCAAATCCTCTGCAGCTGCTCATAGGGGCTAGATATGAGCAGGACTCTTCCTATGCCCGCTGCCAGTAAGCTCTGCTCATCCCACAGAGCTGCGTGGTTCCACTTCCTGCCTCAGGTCAAGCTTACCGTGGGAAGAACGAAATAACCTCTATCCTGTCAAACTGACTCTAATCAATCATATGATGTCCAAAGACTGCTCAAGACCTAAATCACCCCACATCCATCTGATGAACCATCATTACCCCAAAGTACAGGGACATTTTAAAAGAGATACCAGGGCTGGAGCAGTGGCTCAGAGGTTGAGCACTTGCCTGGCATGCACAAGGACTGGTGTTCAAACCCCAGCACCACATACACAACTGTGTGTCCAAAAACCAGATGAAAAAAAAAATTGATTTGCTTTCTCTCAAAAAAAAAAAAGAATCTCTCCAAGAAAAGACCAGAACATGAAAATTTTAGAAAACTGTCCTCAGAGTCTAGAACCTCTTGTGTAACCCAAAAGATGAAATGATGCAGTTCTGTCTCAATACCACGCCCTCTAATTTAAAAAAAACAAAACAAAAAAACCTCTATCATGGAAAAAGGAACAACTGGAGCTGGGTGTGGTGGCACACGTCTGTAATCCCAGCCTCTTGGGAGGCTGAGACAAGAGCACCACAGGTTCAAAGCCAGGCTCAGCACCTTAGCAAGGTTCTAACTTAGCAAGACCCTGTCTCAAAATAACATTAAGGGGGGGCGTGGCTCAGTGGTAAAGGGCCCCAGGATCACACGAATTTACTGAGCCGTCAATACTGCATGAGCAATGTTTGAAGCACTGACATGGATCATCCCATTTAACCCTTCCATCAACCTTGCTGAGGCTGGTATCCTGCCATGTGAACAGAGAGAGGATAAGATCAAGAAGCTAGCGCTCTGCTTTTAGTAGGATGCCGTTTCTCCTTCCTAATTACCAATCTAAGTATTAAGAGGAAAGCAGTATAAACGTTTTCTCTTGTATTGTGGTGAGCACAGCTTCCAGGCACTGATGACCTGGACCTGGTCACTGCTTCAAGGAACCCATGGTCTCATGGGGAAGGCCAGCACGCTGCAAATGAAGCAGCACATTACTGGTGATGCAGCAGAAACAGGCTCAGAGTACACGCCAACTGAGGCTGAGTAAAAGGAGGAAAAGTTACCACAGCCAGGGGAGGGAGTCGCATCCTGAAATACCCCAAAGGCACACTAAACAGCTTCAAATTTTTTTCACCAAGATAAAGGGATTTTAAATAAAGGAAAACAACAGGGTTTAATAAATTTGATTTTAGAAGGATCGCACAGCAACACTGTGAAACGTGGCTTGGAAGTAATATAAAACTAAAAGGAAGAAAACTCATACATTTTTTGGGGGGGAGAGTACTAGGGACTGAATCCAGGGGTGCTTAACCAGTGAGCCACCTCTCAAGCCCTTTTCCCTTTACTTGAGTCAGGGTCTCACTGAGTTGCTGACAAGCTTGTGATCCTCCAGCCTCAGTCTCTCAAGCCACTGGGATTACAGGTGTGCGCGTAGCACCACACCTGGCCAAACTAATACAATCTTAGAAAAAAAGAAAAGGCTTACACCAGCATGCTCAATAGTAAACATCTAGAACTTTACCTAAAAACCTGCCATAAAACTCAGTGATGATAACCAAAGAAACAAGCAATTTAAGATATGAATGTTAAGCTGCACTGGAAACAAGGTTGTCCTTCCCGCAGAACCTGTGGCAGTGGCAGAAGGTCTCTGGAAAGCAATGCAGCAATACTTGCAGGAGCCACAACAATATGCACACCCTTTCACTCGAAGACTTCTTCTTGGAGTAATTCAGAGAAGCAACATAAAGATTCATATAGAAAGCATGTGACATAAAAGTAAGCAGAAAAATCCAACAGGGACACTTAAACCGACAGCAACACAGCATTATGTAGCTGCTTTTAAATACCTGTAAACAACGCACAGAAACCGTGCGAGGTTTTCAGAACAGAAATACAGCAGACTCGTTACAATGCATGCACATCAAAGTTAAGGCACAGGCTGAAACACCTGGAATCCATGCCACTGGAGGGTGTGGTTTATTTTGAAGAAACAGGTGTCCTTACCTCAGTGGAAACAATCGGAGAGAAATGTGGCATCTTTGGGTAGGATTCTCAAGCGGTGTTGGCCTGCAGCGGTTTGTAAGCAGAGGGAAACCTACCTGCTTCTATTTCGGTCTCCCCTGAACCCTCTCCAGGGCAGCAACGCCTCTCCCTCCGGCAAATCAAGAGCTGCTGACCAAATCGATGCCAGCGGTCTTGGGAGCCACTGGCAGAACCAGACAGTAAGGAACAAAAGATGACAGGAAAACTAGAAGAAAGACCAGCCAGAGCCCCAGCAGCTGCCCACCCAGGTGGCTGCACCGGGCTGAAGTTCGGCTGCCGCTCCTCAGCCCAAGGAGAAGTGAAATGCATAGTTATTTTGGGGGGCAGTGTTGGGGTGCTCTACTACTGACCTCTACCCCCAGCCCCTGATTTAAATAGGCCTTATCTTCAACTTCAACCAAGCCCCTCTGTGTGCAGTCACGGGCTGCATAAAGACATCCAGGCCACAGCAGTGGTGAAGAAATTCCCAGGGAGGAGTGACACCAGCTGACGTCAGGTCTTCCCAGAACCGATCACTCAGCTGTCTACTACGTGCCACTCACATGGAAGTACAGGACATCTGGTTACAAAATGACAAGCCACACCAAATGCACCCCACCCAGCCAGGTGCGGGACAGGACCCACCACCTGGGCGTGAGCACTCAATTTAAGACTGCAGGACCACAAACCTGCCTAACAACACATGATCGTGTGTAATTCAGAAGAATTAAAAAAAAAATAGGAAAAAGAGGAATGAGTTCTAAACCTCAACTTTCTCCTCAGTAGCCTTGTTCTTTGGCTCCCTGGGTCACTCACTCATTCCTACGAGGTCAAGGTAAGTCTGAGAAATGGGAGGGAAGCAGCGGAGAATATTAAGCAAATCTCTCAAGAGGGTTGGAGTCGCTTAGCAATCAGAGGTGCAATATCAAAACCATCCAGAAATGAGCTACATCCTCACATACTTGAGTGTATGATCAAGAAACATCTTTAAGAAGTAGAAGCATAATGACACTATCTGAGCTTCATGCAAATTAGAATAAAAAACACAGTAGGCTGATGGAGTATGATCTTCAATCTTCAAAGTAACACATAAATCATACTTGCCTTCACCCTGCTCAATCAGCATGAAGTTCTAACAAGACAACCACGTCAGATGTACAAAAAAGCCTTAAGAACACTTAAATATACGGTGTCACCTGCTGTAATTCCAGTGACTCAGAAGGCTTAGGCAGCAGGAACTCAAGTTCAAAGCCAGCCTCAGCAACTTAGGGAGACACTGTCTCCAAAGGGAAGAAAAATAATAATAATAATAATAATAATAATAATAATAATAATAAAAAAAAAAGGGTGGGGGATGTGGCTCACTGGTTAAGCACCCTGGGTTAAATTCTAGCACCAAAACAAAAAAGAAAAGAAAATCTTAAAAATACATTTCATATTCCCCAATATTACTTAATATAGAAGTTCTCAAAGTGTAGCCCTGGGACACACAGGTCCAAGAAGACCCTTTCTTACTCGCCTTCTCTCCCAGCTATCCAGTGGAGCCTTCCAGAGGCTATGATGTGTATCCCAACAGGCTCAGAAGGAGGTATGAGAATCCAGTTCATCTATTAAACCAAGCATTAAAGAAATCTACAAAAGGGGCTGTAGTGGCTCAGTGGTTACAGCGCTTGCCTGGCATGCGCAGGGAACCAGGTTCAAACCCCAGCACCACATACGCAACCAAGTGTTGAAACAACGAAAGCCACATGAAAAGCTAAATAAAATTGATTCTCTCTCTCATTATCCCTCTCTCTTAAAAAAAAATTGCAAAAAATATAAAGCAATGCTACTTCTCATTTTGCAGAGAGGGTGGTTTAGGGAACCAATCTTTCTTAAAAATGTTACATCTTTAATGGACTTCCTTTAGAATGAATGACTAATTTTGGCTTTAGAATTCAGAATCTAAATTTTTTTTTTAACTTTTTCTTCTTCTTTTTGGTACTGGGGGTGAGGGAGAACCCCAGAGCCTCATGCATGCTAGGCAAGTGCTCTACTATGAACCTGCATCTCCAACCCTTTAAAAAAATTTTTTTTTTTTTGTTTTGAATAGGGTCTTCCCTATCTCATTTAAATGAGACAGCTTTCAGTACTGAGTACTGAATCCAGGTCCCTGCAAAAGCCAGGTGAATGCTCTACCTCTGTGAATCCCCTGTTCTGTTCTTTTCTGTTCTATTCTTTTCTATGAGAGGTCTCACTAAATTGCCTAGACTGGCCTCCAAACTTGTGATCCTCCTGCCTCAGCCTCCCAATTAGCTAGGAACACAGGCATGTGCCACCATGACAGTTAGTTTTAACTTCTAATATGGTAAGTATCAATACACGAAAACAATATAAACAAAAACTCTGGGAATCCTTAACTTTAAATGATTCAGATACCAAAAAGATTAAGAGCCACTGTACTAAAACATTCTCAGTACCCAGTGAAGAAATACTGTTTCCCAAACAGATCATTTAGACACCTAAAATAATAAAGAAACAAAGTATTAAGTTTCTTCTTAGCACTCTTGATTTCAGGAAAAGTTCTAAAATTTTATGTAATATTGCATATTGGTGCTGTACACTACAGGTGTACACATTAGAAAAATCCTTAAAAGTGGGCAGGGAACGTTAAGTAAAGGCATATTCTGACCTTAAGAAAGTCTTTTTTTTTAAATAAATTTAATATTAATCCTAGAGGAAAGTTTTTTTTCCTTTTTTCTTTTTCTTTTTTTTAAGAGAGAGGGACAGTGAGAGAGAGAAAGAGAAAAACAATTTTTATTTAGTTTTTCATGTGCCTTTTGCCCCTCTGAGACTTCGCTGTGTACGTGGTGCTGGGGTTTAGACTTTCGTACTCGTGCATGCCAGGCAAGCGCTGTAACCGCAGAGCCACCTCTCCAGCCCCCTTAAGAAAAGTCTTAAAACTTCTAAAGCAAATGTGGACAGCTAATTCCCTGACAGATGAATGTCTGATTTGAATGTTTAAGTGAAAGAAAATTCCATTATCTGATTCCTTTTTATTTAGCATTTTTAAAAAATCATAATTTCATCTTTTTGGTACTCAGGGTCATCCTTAGAAGGAGCAGTTACCACTGTGCAGCACAGCAAATGGCTGAGTGCTCCCAGCTCAGCTCCGAGACGGCGAGCCTCTAACTGGAGGTGACATTCAAGAGGCCCTTAACCCCCACCAGCCCAGGCAGCGCTGTTGCTCATGCCCAGCAGTGCACCGAGGGCCCTGTGCCGGCAGAGATCTGCTCGGACTGTTTGCCTGCTATACTGTAGGGGTCGTTCCAAAACCACCAAGACAAAATGTTCATAACAAATCAACTTTTAAAAATCCACAACATGTTCACAACTAACTGCAATCTGACATTAGCAGAATAGTCTTCCATCTTCAATTGATACACAACATTGTGGCTAACTTACTCAACTATTTAATTTATCCCACTCACCATCCATCATGGACATCAAATCACAAAAGACTTTAAAATGTATTTTAGGGCTGGAGCGGCGGCTCAGCGGTTTTGGCGCTTGCCTGGCAAGCACGAGGACCCGGGTTCAAACCCCAGCACCACGTATGCAACTAAGCGTTGGAGCAACTAAGGCCATGTGAAAAACTAAAAAAAGTTGTTTCTCTCTTTCTCTCTCTCACTGTCCCTCTCTCTTTAAAAAAAATAAAATAAAAAAAATAAAGAATTATTTTAGCCAGGCATGGTGGTGCTTGCCTGTAATCCCAGCGGCTCAGGAGGCTGAGGCAGGAGGATCGCAAGCTTGAGGCCAGCCTCAGCAACTTAGTGAGGCCCTAAGTAACTTAGGAAGAGCCTGTCTCAAAATAAAAAATAAAAAGGGCTAGGGATATGGCTCAGTGGTTAAGTGCCCCTGAGTTCAACCCCAGAACCCACCATCCCAACCAAAAAAATATTGTAAGTATTCTGGCCATGAAAGACAACCCAATCCTTCACTAATCCCTATAAAACAAAAACCATGCATTATATATTCAATTTGCTGCACCCCTGGAACAATGTTTTCTAAAATAACGGATTCACAGTTTTATCAGTCCACTTACATTTCTCTTAGTAATTCTATCAACTGTATAACTGAGAAAACAGAATAAAATACAGCAAGCTGACCAAGGGTGCACAGCACTGAGAGGAAGCGGAACTGGGACCTGGGACTTGGGACGCGCCCCCCCGCCCCCCGGCCCGAAGCTGCTGCTCTCCTCAGTAAATCAGAGCCGCTCAACCTCATCAAGTGTTTCACCAGCAACAGGGCAAGCAGCAGAGCCAAGTTCCCCAGCAAGAACTACCGGCACGCTCGGCGCTGTCTACCGCACATCAGGTCCTCTGACCCCACCTGTAACCTTTCAAGGGAAGACACACCCACCTTCAGCATCTTCTTATTTGCTGTGTTCTTGCCACACTCTCTCCTCAGCTGTTCACTCATGGCTTGCAGCTCTCGTCCAAAGTGGATCATCCTCTCTATGGCGGCCTGACTTCCCCCACACAGCTGGCGTCTTAGCTGACTCGGATCAACTTCTGTGAGCAAAACAAGTACTTTACTACCTGTGAAGAACAGTGAAGTAGCTAACAAAATTCTAATGACTTCTTCATATTTAATTAACTTTCTAGCATATTTAATTCATATTTAATTAATTAACTTCCTAGCATTTCATCTAAATATGCATCTTTAAAACTTGGTAAGCAAGTCTGCAGCTGGAAGGTATTACTTTGGCTCTCAAGAGTCCAGGATCCAACATCCAGCCTGCAGCTGAGAGTCCGGTGACAATCCTTCAATGTCAGAATGGATCTAGTGCGTCAGGGAGGACTTTGAAAAGGCAAATGCAGTGCAGCTCAGTGCCAAAGCACTGGCTTAGCAAAGCACGAGGCCCTGGGTTCCACCCCAGCATTGCAAAAAACACAAATGAGCTTCTGAAAAAATTAAGTGCAACTCCCTACAACTATATTAAGCAATGTTAAAAACACAGAGAGGGAAAACGCCGTCATTGTTTCTCAGGATGTGTTAGGGTGACAGAACAGAGAAGGAATAAAATATCTGTGGAACCTAAAAGACTAAATGAATTATAAAAACACAGAAGATACCATATTTCACTAATCAGAAGGATGAATTACATGATTAAAAATACATTTAGAAAATACTTTTATGTATCTTGGTTAGCAATTATGATCGATCAATAATATTATAACAGCATAAGTTACTGTATAAGTCATTACTGTGATAAAGATGATGCTACTGGCTGAAATTTAGTAAGCACAGAATAATTCATTTACTCTTCACAGTGGCCTACAAGACAGTTGTTATTTTACCCATTGTACAGATCAGTTAAACACTTTGTCCCAGGCCAAACAGCTGGCAAGCGGCAGTTGCAGAAATCAAAACCAGGCAATCTGGCTCTAAAGCTCTTGCTCTTCATCACTATGTTTAAATTATTTTTTGGAGGTTGAAGTTGCTGACAAGAACAGTAAAACGAGGCTGGCTTTCTTAAAATCAGAATATATAGCTTTTCATCTAGAAATACTATGAAATCTAATGTTGCCATGAAATTCCAACAAATAATTTATAAGCTCCAATAATTCTCTCTCTGCATTTGAAGGGAAAGACTGCTGATGGCTTAACGTTAGGGTACAATTCACTACACAAATTATCAACAAAATGAAACTGTGTGAAAGAGTATCTTTCGGTCATAGTTTTTAAAAAAGTGGAGAGGTCATGTTCAAGTACCTTATATGCCAGGCAGTCACACATTCACATTAAGAAATTGTCTAAAATTTATAACATCATTTCTTAGTGACTTCGTTGAAATTAAGTGCAAATTTTTTCTCACTTCCAACCTTAAACACCCTAAAGACTCAAGTTCTTTAAGCTCATTCTCCTGCATTAATCAGAGCACTGAAGTTGAACTCGGCTCAGTAAGGAGCTGTTCTAGCATTGAACCTCAGAGGGAACGGAAAGGTAACTCTACTCTCTCTAGCAACCCACTCTCACAAGAAAGCTTAAGTCACGTATTTATTCTTTAACTTTGGTTAGTGCTCATCAGCTGTGAATCAGTACAAGTAAACACATAACCTTGTAGCCATCATTTTTTATTAAAAATGTAAGAAATATCACTGCAGACCCATTTCGGTGTCACAATCTTCCATTTCGTGGTCATGTTTAGAGCTACCATTTAGGAAACCATTGGATGAAGTTTCTCCAACTCCATTGGAATAGTGATCTGTTTCCATGTCTACATCATTACTGAAAACGAAAAGACAAACCTAATTTTAGAAATACCATTAATCGCAGCTTTGTTTAAAATATCACTCGACTATATAGCCTATTTATAAACTAACTTTATAAGGCAATATAGCAACCTGTAAAGAAGGTTTTTACTTAAATTTTGAATGGATTTTAACAAGTTTAGAACCCTGGAGAAAAGGGAGGAAAAAAAATGGTCTGTGTGCAAAGTGCAATTCTTGTGACTTTGCACCAACACGGAGAAGCCATAGTGGCACAATACTTCTTTTTCCAAACTCAGATCTGTACTTCCTGGGTCAACTCCTGCCCCAGAACCACCCCAGCCAACCGTGTGCCCTGCTCCCAGCACTCAGGGGACAGACCTTACTCTTTGAACGACCAAGGCACGCCCACCCCCGGAGACGCTGTACTTCTTTCCTGTCCTCATCTTCAATCTGCTTCTAGACTTTTTCAATCTTAATGTTTTTTAGCCTTTGTTCTTACTAATCAAATTTTTTCAAAGGTAAATAACATGTCCCAAAAATGACTCAGTTTCAGAAAACCATTACATGCATTTATGAATGTCAAGATGAACTCCACCATTATGTAACCAGTATGATGGACAAAAAACCCCCAAAACAAACAAACAACAACAACAAAAAAAAACCACTGCGCTTCCCCTGCTCCCAATTTCTCAGTGTTCGCCACTGTCTCTCTCACAGGCAAGCTTAGCGGCGACAGTTTCAGCACACGGCCAGTCTTCATTTTCCATTTCTATTTTTTGAGACGGGGTCTCGCCATGCTGCCCAGGCTGGTCTCCAACTCGCAAACCTGCCCAGCCTCCCCAGCAGCTGGGATTCGAGGTCCCTGCCTCAGGCAATCTTTGTTTTAAGCTGATGCCATGGTTGGTTTCTTTGCAGTCTCTGCTCTCATTCACCCCACGCTGAGTGAACACCTTTGTGCCAATCACTACATCTGGACTGGACACGCGCGAGCTGACAATACATGCCTTTTCGGACTCACTGGCACTTTTTTTTTTTTTTTAAAGACAGAATCAGTTTTATGTATTTTCTCATCTAGCCCTTATGTCCCAAAGATTTAGTTGTGTGTTTGGTGCTGGGGTTTGAACCCGGTCCTCACGCATGCCAGGCAAGCAAGCGCTGCAACCGCTGAGGCACAGCTCCAGCCCCTCACCTGCACTCTTAAAAGCAAAAATCCATATCCAATCTTAAAATTCCTGCTACGAAGACCTAGATAATAGTTAATGCTACAGAGGTAAATAATTGATGAAAATTTAAGAAATGTTTAAATAAAAATGTTTTTATCATTACAAAAGCAATATATATTCATTTACAGAAAATAACTAATACAGATATAATCACTAGCTAATACAGATAGGTGTCGGAGTGTGGCTGTGTGAACACGCACATGCAGGTCTCCTGGTGCTAGAACTCCATACCAGACTTATTCAATCAGAAAAGTTTATTATTATTGTTTGTTTTATAAAGAGAGAGACAAAGTTTTGTTTTTCATGTGGCTTTTGTGGCTCCGACACTTTGTTGCGTACGTGGCTCTGGGGTTCGAACTCGTATCCTCATGCATACCAGGCAAGCACCGTACCTGCTGAGCCACTGTTCCAGCCCAGAAAAGTTTATTATCTTGACAAATGTCAAGAAATACTAAGAAAAAAAGCTTTTAATGAAAATCCTTACTATTGTGGCTTTCACTGGTTTTAATAACATACTAAGTCTTTTAAGTTTTTGGACAGTCCAATTTAACACTGAGAAGCATTCATTAATTTGCACACATTTCAGAGCCTGAGGCAAGCTCCCACTTAGGTACTAAGGTCCTCCAGAAGCAAAGCGCCTACTAGGTGCTAAGGAAGTGCACACAGCAGGTGGTTATGGTCAGGACTATGGCGGAAGTCCGTCACAGGGTGTAAATCCAGGAAACTCCTGAACCCAGGGCATCTGGGACTTCTGCAGATGCACAGGATGGAGGGCAGGGGGGCAGGGGGAGACAGGTCTCAGGCTGGAAGCAGAGGCAGCTCAGGACTCACACCCTACTTGCCCCGGACCTTGTGCAGAAGCAGCAAGCTACTTCCTGATTCTCAGCTCTACATCTGTAAAATGCTCTCAGCTGTCAATGCCACCTTTGCCTACGTAACAATGCTGGAGGAAAACCAGTAGCAATCCCAAAATGCCTCTCACTGTTCCCCGATATCAGACAGCCCCAGTGTTTACCTGCTTTCCTTCTCGGCCACACAGAGGAGGACGCTGTCTCCATCAGCCCTTCCTCTAAGCCGAACTTGGGTAAACGGGGTCAACTGAGCAACTTCCGGCCATGAGGAGAGTATTTAAGAGCAAACCCACACACTGTCTGCGATCTTACCATCAAAGGCAGATCCCTCTATTAACAATAAAGCACTAAAGACTTCAACATTTAAAACTTCCACTCATCACTTCTTTACTCTGATATTTTAATTATATATTCTCCAACATTAGCTCTCCTGGGAGAGATCCCCTGACCTCAGCAACACAGTACCTTTCCCCCTATCACTTTTGTGGCCCTCTGTTACAATACAACCTCATTGCCCAACACCATTACCTTGGTGAATTTTTGTTACTTTTGTGATAGATAAACCAGAAAGTTTGAGTAATCTTCAGATTTTCAAATACTGTTTTTTTTGTTTTGCTTTGCTTTGTTTTCTACTGGGGTAGGGGAAGAAGTGTCATTTTTTGGGCCTGGGGATCGAACCCAGGGCTTCACACATGCAGGCCAATTCTTTACCACTGAGCTTCATCCCAGCCCTGATTTTTTTTAAAATTAAACATAGACTCCTTTCTGGTAAGTCATATTCCCAATAATATTCCACACTAAAAACCAGGTTCTCTCCTTCAATAAGAAAATATTGTCCCGATAATGCAATGTGACCAACTGGTTCAAGTTATAAGACCAAATCAATACCAGACTGATTCAGATGGAGGAGATTAGACAGGCTGCATGCACAAGAACTTGCCCTTGCACACTCTTATTCAGTTCAAACGATTACACTGCATGGATTCTTATGACCCATGAATACCAGACCTGAGAAAGACACAGCTCATGCTATACTGAAAATGTTGAAAGAGAGGGATCTTCTTCCAAAGCTCTTCAAAGTCACACAGGTACCTAGTAGAACTCTGGTACCCAACAGATCCTCAATACTATTGTCATGCTACTAAAAGACTCAACTATCTGCCATGTGCAAGCTTCTGAAAAAGAGACATTCAAAACAAACATTCACAGGAAAACAAATCGAGGCGTAAATTTATCTTATGTTAGCTCAGAGGTTAAAGATACTATGGTGCCTTAATTTGAAAACAACAAATGGAATTTTTGTGATCATCTGGGTAGACTGGCAGGAAGAGGATCCACAGGGCTTTCCATCTGTCCTTATGACCTCACTAGAGGGAAGAGGGTAGTAGAAAAAGGAACTAAAGTAAAAAAGCCCATGTGCATTGAGAAGACTGAAATGCTAAGGAAATGACCCCTACTTTCTATTTTCTGGGGACTTGGGAATTCCCAGACCTCCAGCATGGATCATATAAATTCTTTCAAAATTGTTAACAATGGTGACACCTATAACAGTGGCTTATACTAATGCAAAAGCTACCTACCTGGTAAAGTTATTAACTTGTTGTGACCTTGACACATTTATGCTGTTCAGTTCTGGTACATTCAGACTGGATGACTGGTGTTTACTATGGCAATATGATTGATGTGTTTTATTTGATATTACACCATTACTACAACTTTCAAAACCTGTGGGGGGAAGAAAGAAAAGAAAAGAAAATGGTACCAAATGCAAATAGAAACAAACAGTAACTAACTGATTAGGTTGCAAGTAACATCCCCATATATTTGACTTTGTATTAAGGCTTTTTGGACGTAGGTAAGTCAATGGATTATTTAAATAGTAAACAGTTTGAGACAGTATTAAAATTAACTTCATTGAACGCTACAATTATTATCACCTCTAACATTTAGCTTATTTATGGATCTTACATAATAATCCTCACAATCCCCATGATGCACTACAAGCACGCCCTGCTTAACAACAGGAGCAACACATGGCTAGGTGATGCTGTCCTCGTGCCAACATCAACGTCTATCCACACAAGGCTGCGTGATATGATATGCTGCTCCTAGGCTACACATCTGGAGAGTGTTTTACTGTACAGAGTACCATAGGCAATCACAACACGACGATAACGTGTTTGCATGCCTAAACGCAGAAAAGATATAGGCAAAACATTACGCAATAGGAATTTTTCAGCTCCATTAAAATCTGATGGAACCAGTCACATATGTGGTTTGTCGGGAACAGAAATGTTATTACGTGGCTTATTCCCACCATCCCCATTTGACATGAGTACAGCAAGGCTCAGAGTCTGTCCAAGCCTAAGGTAACTGTGAGATTCAAAAGGGCAGGCGACTGAGGATGCAGACACTGCCCAGGATGGCGAGGCCAACGAGCTGGGAGGCAGTGATGCAGGAATACATACCGACTTGTCTTAGAAAAGTAAATGTACAAGAAAAGCTAACATGCTGGGAAACAGAATTAAAGAGACACGCAGGGAGAGGATGAGCAGGGTCACATGTAAACCTATGGCAGTGCCGTCGTGAAAGCCCAGACAGACGAGAATCTTAATGAATACAACACCAGAACCCAGAAAGTGAAGACTGGAGGACTGGAAAAGGGGCAGGAGCACAGGACGGGGTGGAGAGCAGCCCTGCAAGACCACGGCGGGAGAAGAGCCGACGGAAAGACAGCAACATAGGTTTGGTGATTGCTGGTGGAAGACATCACAGCCAGCTCACCTGTAAAGCCATACGTTATTAACACACTGTGACCTTCTAGTTACTGAGTTTTAGTGACAACCCATGATGAATGCTGAGGTCTGTTTATGAAGATGTCCTAATAAACTATTCTCAGAAACACCAATTCTTTACGCTGCTTTTTTGGCACAGGAGAACATGAATCTGAATCTACACTTTTTCATCCAGAACGCTGAGATCAAGTATACGCAAATGCACAGTATCTACACAGGAAACATCCAGACTTTCAAAGAATTTTTTCTGGGGGTGGGGCTCAAAATTGTAAAGAAGGGCAGGAGTATCAATTTTGAATCTCACCAGAAAAATGTGCAGTACTTCCTTTGCCTGGTGCTAACGTGTGGATATTCATTCCATGGCTGGGGCTCATGCTTGGACTACTAAAAGGTCGAGGACTAACAGGGTAGCTGTCTTGAGACTTTGGACTTCGGCCTCCCAAACATCGCACTTCACTATCTGTGCCATTCACCATTTCTATAAACTGACGCACTCTAAAAGAAAGGAGAGAAACAGACACAAACTTCAAACGGCAGCAATTTCAGAAAACACCTTTAAAGCTTATTCATCAACAGGTTTCATCTTTCCACAAATATCAGAGTATAATACAAAAGACATTACAATACTATTATCCCCTTTAATCAAGATTTGCTAAGAAAATGAAAATCTGTAGCCATAATAAAATGAGTAACTGGCAGCAAATCACTCGGGTCCGTTCAGGTTGTCTTTGCCCACCTTTCCTCACCCCCAGTCTCACTCCCAAACCTCTTAACCAAAGGAGCCCCGTTTAAACTTTAAAGCAAAATAATTCTCACCTCACTTACAAAGGATTTCTGATGCTTAGACCTGAAATCTTACGTTCAATCTGATTTTTTAAAAATAATATTCATAAAACCAATAAAAATGCTAAATTAGGATGCTATTATTCAAAAAATAGAATATAATTGCTGGTGGAGATGTGAAGAAACTGAAAACCTTGTGCACTGCTGGTGGGAATATAAAATGATGCACCTATGAAGGAAACAGCATTGCAGCTTTTAAAATATCCAAACAGAAATGCATGTGACCCCAGAGCTCCACTGCTGGGTACGCAGCCAAAAGAAGGGACAGCAAGGACTCACGCAGGTGTGCGAACCCCTGTGTTCACAGCAGAATTCTTCATAATAGCAAGAGATGGAAGCAACCAGTGTCCATCAACGGATGAATGATAAACCGGCCACATCTACATGAGTACCATTCAGCTCTTAAAGGAAAGACATTGTGGCACGTGCTATGGCATGCATAAAACTGGAGGGCAGAAAACCAAGTGACTAAGCCAGTCAAAATGACAATACTACACGAAGGGCCTAAGCGGGAGGGAAGGATGGGGAAGGCTATTGTGGAACGAGTGAAGTTTCAGTTTCAGAAGGTGAAAAAGCACTAGAGATGAGAGGGGGTGAGGGTAGAGCTGCACAAAAATGAGAATGGACCTGAGGTACAGAGCTGTGTTCTTTAAAAATGGTAAAAATAGTAAACTTTATTCACATTTTTACCACAATTTTTATAAATGCCCAGGAGAGTTACTATAAGGTAGTTTTCAGGAGGAAAAATAAGACACCCATTTCTAAATAAGCTTTTCACATTTTTAAATAGAGACAGAAGGACAGAAGAGCAAACACAGCGAAAGATGAGAGGTTCCTAAGTCCTTAACACAAAAGTAGGGGTGGGAGGCTGTGCTGGGGTTGAACCCAAGAACTGCACAAGTGAAGCACCTGTTCTACCACTGAGCTGCACCCCCAGCCCCAACAGACTTAATACGTTAACCACCATAAAACAAACATCTCAAAGACGGCAAAACGGAAACTAAAACTACACTAGCATGACAAATATTCTACTTACAATAACATACATACCAAGTATGCGTAATGTAAGCACAACAATTTTATTTTAAGAACTCACTTCAATGTGAAAAGGAGATTAGGATTTCTTTCAAGTAAACTTGGGTAGAGCTGTTGTGTTGTTTCAATGGCTTCTCCCATTCTTCCAGCTAACACCAATTTCTGAATTCCTATTGAGAAAACGAAAGCAAAACATTAAGTTCTATAAGAGTAGAAACAAGCTGAGCGGATCCTCAGAAAAAAGAAAAGTATAAAACAAATCTTTATAACATAAATTGTTATTAATTTCTATTTCTTTTTTCTAAAAACAGTTTCCATTAAACAATCCAAAGAAAAATTTCAAACATTTTTTTAAAAATGAGAAAAACAACTACCATCAAACTATATATTTTTAAAAATGATAAACTAGCATGCAAGTAATATAAGAAAAACACCTGCTAAATAACACTGGTGTTTAAAACACTAAGATTTTAAAAGAAATAATACCTAAAATGTCTTATGGGACCTTCTGAACCTAGGACTAAAAGAACCTGAGGCTTTGAAAAAGATCTGAATTTAACAGACACTTGCTGAACATTCACTGCTAAATTAGATTCTGAGGATACGAGATGAGGAAGTAAGTGCTCATCTCTGTCCGGCAGAGCTTTCTCAGGGTAGTGAGAAAGACACGTGCACACAGTCTACAACACAAAGCCGTCAGTGTCGTTCTGCTACGAGAAAGGCTGTTTTCATCCACCCTGGTTCTGCTCCTCGAGTTGGGCCCATCAGGGGCTACAGCACTAAGGGCCAACCGTGGGCAGTCACCAGGCTGACCTGCCCTTCTGCTTAAACAAGCCCTACAGCTCTCACATACTAGGACCCACCTGAGCTATAAACACTTAAGATCAATACTATCTCAAAAGCAGACATTAATTTCAGTTCAAAAATATTTAAATTTCTTTCATATACTATCTCACCTGTTTCATCAGGACTACTTTAAGTAATAAAAACTTTTTATTAAATATATTTCCCAAAAACTTAAAATGAGACATTTCTTATGAAAAAAATTCTCCAAAATTCTCTCTACATTCAGAACTCTAATATAGTCCTTTGTGAATTTTTAAAGCCAATCTTCAAAAATGTCCATGAAAATACACTTCCGAGGCATCCACTTTAAATTCTATTTGAAAAAATCTTAACTTAAAAAAAAAATTCTAAAAACCAAGCCTATAATTTGAAAGCAAGTGTTATCCATGCACCACAGACAGTGTCCTTACTTTGTCTATTCTTAATGGAAGCTAATTCTTCTAGAACCGTCTGGTCTGTAGATCTGGCAAAGGCCTCTGCTGTGGCACAGTACCCATGGTGGACTAAATAAGATGACACCATTCTTAAAATAAAAAGAAAAGACACACATCTTTTAGTGAAGGGAATACATGCTTCATACTACAATTTCTATCAATAGTATCTGTTCCGGTGGCACAAAATGAACCTTTCCTTGAATCAGGCTTTGAGAACCTCAACACGAATGTCAACTGAAAACACATCATCATATTCTGGTCATGCGTACTTCCAAAGAGATCACTGCAAGTAGCACATTAAGACTACTCTAAAATAAACATTACTAGGAATCAAGAACATTAAATATGACATTTTTTTTTTACTCTTGGATCCCCATTCCCCCCAGACCCCTTCCTATTATTTTCCTATTATTCAATCCTACCAATCATAATTTCCAGTTAACCTTTATCATATCACTTATCACAAGAACATTTTGTAAAACACCCAGTTTTAAAATAACAGATTAACTGCTAATCTTGGGTCACTATGTTCTTTACCCACCACTGAAATAAGACCAGATCACAGGTTGCTAACAGAAGAGCCCAGAACAAAGTCTAGGAAGGTATTACTAATCAATGAGAAATCAAACTTATAATCTACGTCAATTACTATGGTTTTACATTGGAAATTGCTCAAATATGATTAAGGAAACGATATATTTCTAAGAGAAGAATTTCATGTTTTTAAAGTTTATTTAAAAAGCCACCAAGTGGCAGAAACGTGTACTTACATCTAACCATAAAATGTAGTTAAGAACACTGGTAATTCAACATTAATCTAAACTCTGGTATCTCCATATATTCAATTGTTAAACCTGCTACCTCCTAATATCACTAAGGACCAGTTAGAAAGTTGGTGGAAGGAACTGGAATAGGGAAAAGCAGGGGCAGGGGAAGGATCTCCAAGAAACAGATTTTTGTCTTACTTTAATCCAGTTGTCCAAATTAATTTAAGGAAGGTGGGGCCTTTTAGAATGGACTTTGAATGTTCGTGGCACCAATTTTGTGAATGACTCAATGATTAAGGGGAGGGGAGACTGGCTACAGGATTAAGACACAAGGTATTTCCTCTACTACTGTCCTGCACAGTACTCTGTGGCAACCACTTTCAGAGCGATGATGTTACAATCCATCCTGGCTCCAGTTCACAGTGACGGTGGAATTCTGACTCAGAGCTGTCTGTTCTTTCAACTGTGCTGGACAAGGACACCAGTGTTCAGGCTCTGCAACACACATGATGACAGCTCCAGGGCACTATCATGCATCCCAGTCACCGCCTCCTCCAAAAACTCCCTCACGAGTTTTCATTAGTCTTAAATTTAAGAATATGAAAAGCAACTATGAAGACACAATTAACATGAATCGTGTCAGACTGATGGCCTAGATCACACTGAAGACGCCTTTTGAATTTGGTGGCATTTACTTTTCAGTTTGAACTGTTTCAAGCTTTAAGAGCTATAAATGCTAATAACATCCAGCCAGGAATGGTGCACACCTGTAATCCCAGCTACTTGGGAAGATGAGGCAGGAGGATCCCAAGTTTGAGGCCAGTCTCAGCAACATAGCAAGATCCTGCCTCAAAGTAAAAATCAAAAGGACATGGATGTAGGTCAGTGGTAAAGTACCTGGTATTGAAATCCCAGTATTTAAAAAACAAAACCAAAAAACCTATGACATCCAGATGGTCATCTCTAGCTCTTTAGCTTACTTAAAAAAAAAAAAAAAGGCAAAATACAAAACAAAAACCTCTTTAACAAAGCAGGTTGAAAATTTGTGGCAAATATTTAGGTAATCCAATTTTTTTCATAGTTTTTATTTGACACTGATTTGGGTTCTGCTCCACATTATTAACAAATTCTGATCATTTATATACCAAATTTGAGAATTCTAAATTCATAGTCCCTGCTCCTTGGCCTTCATTCTTTATCTATTTCTAAATGTCTAATAATAGCTTATTTAAGAAAGCATTAAAATTAATAAGAATTTTTAGAATTCCTTTAGACAGAAGCTTTTGGTTAGATTTTTCTATTTGGAGTAGAGACAATTACAATCTCCATGAATTTAAATGCTAAATAATAAAATTTAGCAAAAGGGATTCTAGTAACCAAAAATAGCAGGTACCATCACTCTTAAAGGTTAAACCAAACACTGAAGATATTTAGCCAAATCCTGAAACAATATGTGCACATTATACGTGTATTCCCACACACACTGTGTATGTGTGTTAGCTAACGAGGACTGAACCCAGTGGTGCTCCACCACTGAGGTACAGCCCCAACCTTTTTTTATTTTTGTTTTGAGACAGGGTCTTTCTAGGTAGCTGAGGCTGGCCTTGTCCTTGCAATGTTCCTTCCTCAGACTCCCAAGTCACATCTGGTTTCCAATACATTTTGATGGTAAGAGAGAGAGCAACAATTCCAAGCTCCATGTAAAAGTGACTATTGCTCAACAACCCAATGAAGTACATGTCCGAAAACCAAAGATCCTGAACTATTAAATCTAGATTACACCTCTGAATTTAGCATTTGTATCGACATTAGTAATTGTATAACCTATAGAAATCACTTAATACTTGTTATTAAGGATAACAAGTAAATTACCTATGTGACCTAGTGTCACTTTCTTTCCTCTATCAAATTAATCCAGAGTGAAATATTCTGGATGTGTAGCTAAATCAAATTATTCTAAATTTTGTTTAAATAAATGAAGTAAAAATTATTTTGAGATTAAAATATAATACTATATTAGAATGATCAGAGTTTAAATTACTAGATATAAATGCTTTCATCAACACCAAGAGAATAACATCGATCCTAATTCCCAGTTCTTCCCTTACTTTTGTATCATGGTCTGCCACTCTCCTTCTCGATCTCCAATAGGAAACCGGTCTATCTGTGCTTGTATTTTGGTTCTCCATTCTCGCATGTAGTCTTCTATATCAAACACAAAAGGATGCTGCCCAAAATTGGCATCAACCACTTCTCCTGGTGTCTGAAGCCCCACAGTTGGATACAAATTTGGCTGTAAGACAATGTGTTTTATTAAAAATCTATCCATTTTATATTAAAGACTTATTTATTCTTTTAATGCTATTTTAATGCTATCTTTCAAAGTACAGAACCACAAATTTACTTCATGAATATTTAAAACTCCCAATCAAAATATTAGCAGTAGAATACTAAAACAAATGTACAATACATTATGTATGAGATAAAAAGATCACTTCTTACAATCTAATCAAGAAAAAAACACGCCAAGATATGGATTTTGCTTTGAGGAACCGTGTGGCATTATATTTATAATATGTGAAGATGCAATTCTTGTTCTTTAGAGTGTGTCATGCAGCAATTCAGAGATTAAAAAAAAAACAGCCAGGCACAGTGGTGCACACCTGTAATCTCAGAGGCTTGGGAGGCTAAGGTAGGAGGATCTCAAGTTCAAAGCCAGCCTCAGCAACTTAGTGAGACCCTGTCTCAAAAAAAGGGTGGGGAAGGAGCTTGGTTATGGGGATGTGGCTCAGAGGTTAAGTGCCCCTGGGTTCAATCCCTGGTACCAAGAACAAAAACAAACAAACAACAACAATAACAAAAAACCACAACACAGACGTTTACCTCAGTTTTAATATAACGGACATTTTCCACAAACTGCATACTACAACTACTTCCCATAAAAATACCACCCTAGCTGGTCACGTACTATTCTCAATTTACTGCTTTCAGACCAGACTTACACATTTGGGAGGCCTGCCTTTACAAAGCTAAGGTGACAAGCAAGACAAAAGTGCCACGGTGCGGATTCTTCACTGAAAAATTCAAATGTATGTATTTCAAGGGAGGAAAGGATAAATCTGAAATTCAAACCCCAAACAAGTTCAGACATACTCCAAGGTTTCAAGGCTACACAATCAAGTGTAAAAGACAGCAGCTTCAAATACACAAAAATTACAGGAAACCTTTTGACTTTATTATTAATTAGCTGTTCCATCTCAAAGGAGAATGTGTGACTGGAGTGTTTATGAAATGTTATGGTCTAATCATTATAATAAACTTGAGAACTGGCCATTCTGCCAGCAAGCAGCAGAGATGGAATTAGGGCACAGTAGTTTAACTGACACCAAACACAAGCTCAATTTCTATTTCTGTAACTTCAAATCCTACCACATCTTCATTCTCTGCATTTGTTTTATTTCTTTGCTTTAATTTTTCAATATAAAATGAAGTAATCTCCATGTGAATACAGCATTTAAGTAAATTTTCACAGCAGAGAACTAAGGGTGTGTTTAAAAACAACTGTTCAACAACCTAACAACATCAATCAGAAGCAAAACAAATACTGTGCTAAAATATCAAGAAATAAAGTCCCACTGTATTATAAAGCAAAGATAGGCAAATGTATTCATTCTTAATAATCATGAGGAACAAATTCAAAGAACTCTGAGCTAAAAGTAGGGAAGATTCTTAGTACTATGTTCTCATTCCAGCAACGAGAAAATGAAGACCTAAAGAGGTTACAGGCATAACACAAAAGCACACAGCTGGGGCTGGAGCAGTGGCTCAGCGGCTGGAGTGCCTGTGTAGCATGTGCGAGGACCCGGGTTCAAACTCCAGCTCCACATACACAACTGTCAGGAAAACAAAGGCCAGATGAAAAAAAATAAAACTGAATCTCTGATATTCTCTCTCTCTAAGGAGAGAAAAAGAGAGGTGGGGGAAGAAGGCACATGGCTTATTAATGGTACCACATACAGGAAAAAATTCTAAGTTTGCTTTCCACTAAACCCATTACAGCATTATACGATACTGTTTGTTTTATTAAGTAGTTGAGTTGCTGTACAATCATAAAGTAACAATATGATATGCATTTGATCCTAATCCAGTCACCCCAGCTGACCACACCCCAGTCTCTTGATTCTTCTATATCTCCCCCCATAGCAGCTATAAATGTCTATGTGTATATATGGATATATAAGATGGTGATTTTCCAAAATTAAACAATTACATAAGTATTTTTGGCTTGGGAAGGGGAAGGGTAAAGAGTATGTTACATGTTCATTGTCTCCCTGGATCCCTCCCTATAAGATACTTTTAAAACAGAAGTTGAGAAGTCCAAAGACAGTGCAGACACCAGTGAAGCAAAAGGCAATTCTGGTCAATAGTGAAGACAAAGTGCTCAGCTGAAGCTCTGGAGAACCGCAACAGAAAGGGACACAGCTTGCAGAAGAGACACAAACTGACAATAAACACACAAAGAGATAATCTCAGTTTTTGAGAATACAAATTAAAACAAAGGTTAGAAAGACTGAAAATACCCAATGATATTAATGTGTGCTGAGAAAATAAACCCTTTTACTCTATACAGAAATGTAAACTGATATTTTAATGACAAATCTGGAAAGCTCTCTTAAAATTTACAGTAGTATTAGTTACACAAATTTATTTCTGAAGAAAAGAAAATACGTGCAAAGGAACTTTCCTACCACATTATTTGTAATGACAAAAGAATTAGTCCAGATGGGTGATATTGTACCACATTCATTCAATCTCAGACTCCAGTAAGATATACTGCTTTATGTCTAAAAAAAATCGCAAGATGTAGATTCTAGTATGCATTCCCATTTGAGAAATGTTAAAATATGAAAAATAGTACATTCACAGCATAAAATATTGTAAAGCAGGCAAAACAAAAAATGTGCACTACATATTACCAGCTGAAGAAAGCAAGCTGCAGGATATGCCACTACAGCACATACTGCGGTTGGACCCCAACTTCTTGTGAACGTTGAAGTAATGGATGTACTAGCTTACACTTACTTAGAAAGGTCTAAAAGGATATGCACTCAAGTTAGAACACCTGGCATAGATAAAGAGGCTGGGATTATGAGGAAATTCTTTGCAGAGAGAGACTTGCTAGGTCCCAAATTCCTAGACTCAAGCCATCCTCCTGCTTCATCACCCCAAGTCACTGGGACTGTAAGAGTGCACCACCAGGCCCAGCAGGTAACTATAATTTTTATACCATTTACTAAACCTTAAAACTGAGGAATTTAGGTGAAAAGGATCAAGGACACAGTAATTAACGTGCTCAATTACAGCCTTTTGAAGCACACAAATCAGTGGTTTTTAGTAAGTTCAGAGGACTGTGCAATCATCACTCTGATTTTCTGTTTCCATCATTTCTGAAGGAAGGCCTGAGTCCATGAGCAACCTGCTCCCACACCCCACCTCCTAGCCCCTGGCAACCACCAATCTACTTTCTGACACTATACATCTGCCAATTCTGAAAATCTTGTGAAGTGGAATTGTACAGGACGCAGGTTTTCTGTCCTGCCTTCTTCATGTAGCATGTTTTCAAGGTTCAACATAGACGTATCTAGATTATAATGTATATAAAACAATGGGCTCTTTTCCTAGGAAAAACAAATCATTCTTGCCTATATGGAATTAGGGGAACAGTTTAACTATGAAAACAGGAACAGGTCTTATTTCTACCAATGTGAAAAACAGAGATAGTAAAAATATTTTCAATTGGAAATTTTTTGAAAAATAAGCATACATAATAAATTCATAACAGCATAGTGTTGCTCTATTATATTTTAAATATTTCTTCTAATGAAAATGAGAGCAAATAACTTATCTATAAAAAAACAGATTTCAAGTCAGTCACCAGAACTATAAAGTAGCACCATTTAGACGAGAAGGAGCTCACACTGATTCATCAACTCAGAGTCAGAGAAATTTCTCAAACTGGAATGGCAGCTGAGGAAGAAAAACATTTTCAAACACATCTACAGTTTTCTGCGCTGTATAAATATTATGATATGTATGAAAACTGCGATGCACGAATGGTGAGCCAGCCTCGGGAAACTGGCTTTTCTAGAAATGTATACTTCCAGAGTTCAGTGCTGCAACCAGCCAGTGAGAAACCACGGGAAGAGGGCACACCAACCCTTTCCCTTTCTCTTAAATCAGGACTGTGAGATGTAGCATGTGGAAGTCCCAGATTTTACCATCATAAAAATGAAAAAAATTCTTAGAAGAAAACTATAGCAACCACAATAACCATACTTCCACTTTTACAACAAATCTGCATATCACCAACGGTTTGCTACAGCCAAGACAAAAACATAACTAGTGATTCAAAAGCAGGCCAGAAAATAATTAGAAGTCAGCACAAAAACAGTTAATGTTTATAACCAACTAAGCCTTTTCCAAATGATCACTACTCTATCCACCAGCCAAGAACAAGGTAACAGCAACAGTCTCTCTAGCAAGTTGGTTTTACACATTTAGTGCCACAACAGGACAGAAAAATAGCATCTCAGACCTCTGACCAGTTCCAAGTGCATCTTTGTGTCATCTTACTAAAGCCTCTGCAATGGTTCAGGAACCCATCAACCCACTACTAGAACCTGCACCTGCACGCTCCACCACCTGGCCTATCAACTATAAATTCTCTCCTCAAAAGCCAACCCCTCCACATGCACACTGGCCCACTCAACAGTGTGATCACAACAGTACTTTTCCTCTCTATACACAACATTTGTGCTTGGTGGTACATATACAAGCAAACATCCCACTAAGCAGAACGTAGAAGTTTGTTTCTACTGACCCCATTTCTTTACTCCCCAGTAGAGCCAACAACCCCCAGATGGGCCCCTAGTCTGTACCTTCTCTCTTCCTATTTTAAATCCATTCCAATCACACTTTCTCCATCCTCAGTCCTGCTATGCTCTATTCTGGCCCTGGAGGCCACTGATCACTCTCTCTTAGTTCTTCACTTGGCTTTCAGGATCAAGTCTCATTTTTCTTGCTTACCTCACTGACCACTTCTTCTCAAGTTTAGCATGCCCCAGAACTCAGACCTTGGTCCCCTTCTCTTCTGCCTATACACACTCCTTTGTTGATCCCAACCAGATTTATGACTTAAAATAACATCTAAATGCCCATGACTACCAAATTTTCATTGTCAGCATACTAATTCTCTTAAATTCTAGGCCTGCATAACCAACTGCATGTATGACTTTTAACCTTCCAAAACTGAATTACTATTCACTTCACTCAAGACTTGCTCCACCTTAGCCAAGTGCAGTGGTGTGCATCTGTAGTACCAGGTACAGGAGGCTAAGGCAGGAGGATCTCAAGCCTAGGAGTTTGGGGGCAGCCTGGGTAACATAGGGAGACCCTGTCTCTTGAAAACCAGAAACAGAGCCTGGGGTGTAGCTAAGTGGTGGAGTGCTTATCGGAGCATGAACAGAGCTGTAGTTGGAACCCCAGCACTCTCCCGCAAAGCTGCATCCCTAACCCTTTATTGTTTTATTTTGAATCAGGGTTTCAACAAGTTGCCTGAGTTGGCCTCAAACTTGCAATCCTCCTGCCTCAGTCTCGTGAATAGCTGGATTCACAGGTGTGTGCCACCTCTCTCAGCTCTCAGGTGGAATTTTTAAAGAGTATATTTTGGTGCTGAAGCAGTGGCTCAGTGGTTACGGTGCTTGCCTGATCTCTTTCTTTCACTGTCCCTCTCTCTTAAAAAAAAATATATATATGTATATTTTTTTTTCATTTAATGCTAATCCTTCTAGAACACACTTTAGAACATAAAATTCAAACACTTAATTTTCTTCCAAAAGATAAACACTTGTTCCATCACTGCTTACTAAGTACTGCTTCTTGAGGAGTGCTTCTGATCTACACGTGTCAAACTTCCTTGGCTTATAAGGAAAGTTATTTTCTATTATAATTTTGATTTCTTTTGGGTCTTTTTTCTAGGCTTTCCTTAAGGAATATCAACGACTCTAAAGATTTGAGTCTGTTCTCTGCCTCGGACTTCCATCTTCTATCTCTTACAATCAAGGTGCCACACGTCACAGTGCGCAGGTAGCGGTCACACAGCAGTCACTGCCTGCGCAGGCAATGCGAAAGAATGGCCTCGCTGTAGAACTCACAGGCTTAATTTTTGTTTTCTTCTGGTTGAAACAGATAATTGCAACCTCTAAGATATTTCAGACACAAGCCACTTAACACCAACTGAGAAAGGAACAGCAGAGTCCTGGCTATTGTAAAAAACATCATCGAAACGTGCATGATGTGATCAGCAGCTTGAAAGAGAAGCCCAGAGACGAAACAGAGAGCTCCTGGGAAATGTTCTTGGTGGCAGAGAAGACAATTTCACGTAGAAAACCACAAACATCAACTCTTAAAGAAGTGGTTTAAAATGCTGGGCTCCAAATATGAAGAAGTTTAAGGAATACCTTATATTATTTCATCCTTCTTAAGTGTGTAACAAGAGATGCTGGTTAAAAACCTTTGTTTAAATAAACTAAGAACTCATTCAGTAAGTATAGAAAACCCTGAGTGATAAGACAGCGTACGTCATAGCTTACCGTTTTCAGTATCATGCATATTACAACTGAGCGCATCTAACATATGGTTGAAAGCTATTTAGCTGGAGCAGTGGCTCAGCAGTTAGAGCACTTGCTTGGCATGCACAAGGACCCAGGTTCAAACCCCAACACCACATACACACGAAGTGTCAGAGAAACAAAGGCTAGATGGAAAACTAAAACTGAGTCTCTTTCTCTCTTTAGGAAATAAAAAAAGGTATCCAACATCAAACCAAACTGATGGCAGATACTGTCATCCTACAGCCCGTCACGGTTCCCTTGCTTTAACCCTTCCTTTCTCTCTACTGTCATTTTTTCAACTCAGCCATCAGAGTGATCCTTTAACACAGGAAGTTTTCTGCAGTGCTTCTGCACTGTACAGAGTGGCCACCGCAATCCTTCCAATGGCCCACAGACCCAGATGACCCAATCCTCTCTGCCACACTTCCTGCTATTCCTCAAGCATGCCTGAGCACCTCTTCCCTAACTGACTTCTTGCCCCAGAGGCCTGTGGCCAGCTCCTGTGCCCCTTCAGTCTCTGCCCGCCCGCGGGCCTGGCTTAGCAGTAGAGACCTGCCTACCAGGTGCAAGCCCAGGGTGGAGCTCACGCTGAGCCAACGTGAGCAGCCTGCACATTTCCACCGCCGCCTCTGGCACTCCCATGCTCTTTTTCTTTTTTCTTCCCAAGAACTTAAAATCTTTAAAAATGTCATTATTTGGTTTTTTCATATACTACTGATTCTCTAACTTCCCCCAACTGAATACTATAAACTCCCAAAGAACAAAAACCTTTGCCACCTGTTTTGCCACGGTGGTATTCTAAACACAGGGCGGCACCCGGGGAGGCCTCAAGAAACCATGGAGAGTAAACAATCACAACTGCTATCCAGTCCCCTTTTCAAAAGTCCAAGAAACCAAAGAAACACGGTGATAATAAAAAGCACAATTTTGGGCTGGGTGTGTGGTTCAGCGGTAGAGCACACGCTTACCATGCATGAGGTCCTGGGTTCAATCCCCAACACCAAAAATGAAAAGTATACTTTAAGTAACTGATTCTGACTTGTTTTCCTTTGTGCAGCAGGATCCAGGGCAACTGCGAGCTTAGTGTCTGAAGGTCTATACCCACAGTGACTACAGAAAGCATCTTGATTCCACATAAACTTAACATCAGTAAGCCTGTCCTCTAAACATGCCCCAGTCTACTTTCTGAAAATGCAAAACTGCTTTTAAAAACATGTCTTACCGGTAGATCAGTGAAAGCAATACCTAAAAAAAGAAAAAGAGAGTAGCATTAGAGGCAGATTATAATGACAAGCTAAATTTCTAAAAAAAGAAGGAAGAAAATGGCAAAGGTAGAAAAAGGAACACTTTTAAAGCCTAAATATAAAACAAAACTAATTTTTCTCAATAACACTCTGACATGTGCCTAGGCAAAGGCTGTCCCACTTAAGATCACTGGCCTCGATGGTGGCATGCAAATTTTATTTCTGGGATGTTACCATTACTTCTGGAATCATGAATGGTCATAGGTACACACCGTCGAAATTATATTAGGAGCAATATACAAACAGTAGCTGCAAAACAGCCACACTTAAATTTTTAATCAAGCTGTGTTATCCATTCCCATCACTTAATCTTCATCTAGAGTTTAGCTTTTAAATGACTTTAGGTGGAAAGAAAAGGAGAGATTTTCTGTTAGAAAAGGTGAACAAGGGGAAAGTATAATATTTATTTCCCCTTGTTAACAATTTAAAAAAAAAAAGTTTTGGCCAGACACACTGACTCACGCCTGTAATACCACGGATTCAGGAGGCTGAGGTGAAAGGATCACAAATTCAAA
The DNA here is from genome assembly GCA_004027875.1 of Aplodontia rufa. Taxonomy (NCBI): domain Eukaryota; kingdom Metazoa; phylum Chordata; class Mammalia; order Rodentia; family Aplodontiidae; genus Aplodontia; species Aplodontia rufa. The sequence goes on from PVKS010012834.1 coordinate 51,729, forward strand.
GCCAGCCTGGACAACTTAATGAAGCCTGGTCTCACAATAGAAAGGATTAGGGATATAGTTCAGCAGTAAAGCACACAAAAAAACTTATATAAAAGCATATTCTTAAACACTTTCGACGAACGAAGATAAATTCTTCTACAAAGGCCAAAGATTTATATGGATGAGAATTGCTCTTGGGTGCCCTTGAAAGTCATCTCAACACAGCCAGGTTCCAAATACAACCTGAGCAACGGCAAGGCCACTGAAGTGAGTCTGTTGGTACCCCCAAGTGTTCAGAGAGACTACTTGGCTGAAAATAAGAAGATAAATACAAAGTGTTTCTGTAGTACCTCATTGGTGTGTTTAAAAGACAAGCTCTACAATAACAGGAGAGGAATTTGTCATTCAATTTCGATTTTTTCAGTCTAAACATACATTAAAACAAGTAAACAACAATGGGCACACTGGTGCATGCCTGTAGCAACAGCAACTTCAGAGGCCAAGGCAGGAGGATTGCAAGTTCAAAGCCAGCTTCAGCAACTAAGCAAGGCCCTAAGCAACTTAACGAGACCCTATCTCAAAATCAAAAAGGGTGAGGATGTGGCTCAGTGGTTAAGAGCCCCTGGGTTCAATCTCCGGTACCAAAAACACAAACAAACAAACAGCAACAGCACATCTACAATTTTGATTACTATCTAAAAAATAAGGGCATTTCTGTTAAATTATTGAGATTCAATGAGTGTACTGTTCTAACAGAAAATACACGTTATCTGACTCTATTTATTAAAATAATAAAGTTAAAAGACACACTGAATATAAATATTACAGGCTGAGCGTACCTAATTTGAATATCCAAAATGCTCCAAATCTAAACCTTTTTGAGCAGCAGCATGGTGCTTTCAGTGAAAAGTTCCA
>PVKS010012835.1:0-52602 GCA_004027875.1 Aplodontia rufa
AATAAAAACTTTGAAGTCTGAAATCTATTTCCACTCATTCCATGAAGTTTTCTCTGATTGTTGACTGTATTTAATTCTTATTAATAACATTGTTTGCTGACAATTCAAATAAATGGAGAATAAAATTGAACAAAGGCTGCTTGACCATTTATGTATACCCTTATGGAAATCTGTCCAGGTTGTGTATAAGAGCTTTCTCTTCCAAACATGTTGGCAACATTGTTTATCATGTGTTATAAACACTATATAAAAATTAAATTATTGCTATTTATAGAAAAATTAATAGTTTTTTAAACTATAAAAGAGAATTTAGAGATAAAATGTTGTTTTTAAAATCTCATTTATATTAATTTTTATAATTTTATTTTAGAGTTTTTTTAGTACTTTGGTAAATTTATTTCTAGGTATGATGTCACAGTTATTGTAAATGAGAATGCTTGCTTGATTTTTGGGGGGTGCAATTTGCTATTGGTATTGAGGTATGCTGCTGTTTATACTATGTTGATTTTATATGCTGAAAATTTGCTTAATTATTTTATTAATACCAATAGTTCTTTTTTTGGTGAGATCTTTGTGGTTTTCTATATAAAATATCAGGTCTTAGAAGAAAATAATTCTAAAATTTATATGTAATCACAAAAAAACTCAAATCACCAAGTATATTTTTTCTTTTTTGTCAATACATTATAACTGTATAATCATGTATATATTGTTATACATTCACGCATTCACACAATATGAAAATATACTATGGTTATTCTCACTCCTCAGCATCTCCCCTTTTGCTCATCTCCTGCTTCATCCTGGCTTCCTTCCTCTACTCTACTGGTTTTCCTTCTACCTTCATGAGACCCTCTCTGCCTTATTCCCCCTTTTTGTCATTAGCCTCTACAGATGAGCCTTAATTTTGACTTATTTTATTTACCTTAACATAATGCTCTCAAATTCCATCAATTTTCCTGCAAATGGCATAATTTCATTCTTCTTAATAGCTGAAAACAACTCTGTTGTAACAGATAAATATTAAGCAAAAGAAATAAAGCAGGAGGCTTTATATTGTCTGACCTCAAAATATAAAGTGCATAGCTATAGTAATCAAAATAGCATGACATTGACATAAAATAGACACTTAGCCCAATGCAAGAGGATAGAGAGCCTAGAAATATATTCACATAATGATAGCCAACTGATACTAGATATAAAGGGAAAGTCTTTTCAATGAATGGTGCTAGGAAAATTCGTTATCTGTGCAAAAGGGATGAAACTGGACCCTTATCTTTCACCACTTAAAAACGTCATCTCAAAACTGATAAAATACTCAAATATAAGACCTGAAACTGTGAAAACACTAGAAGAATAAACAGGGGAAATACTTCAAGACATCAATATATGGAATGCTTAAAAAAAATAGTACTCAAAAAGTACAAAACCCAAATAAGCAAACAATATTCCAATGGGCTTATCTCAAGCTCAAAAGTTCCTGCAGAGCAAAAGAAATAATCAACAGAATGAACAAACTACGTATAGGATGGGAGAAAATATTTGCAAACTATACATCTGACACAGAGTTAATATGCAGAGTATATAAGAAATTTAATCAGTTCAAAGAAAAAACCAAATAATCTAATTAAAAACTGGACAATAGACATTTTTCAAAAGAACATGTAAAATAGTAAAAAATAAATGAAAATGCACATCACTAACAATCAAGGAAATGCAAACAAAAATAACAATGAGATATCACTTCACTCTATTTTGCATGGTTATTATAGAATGACTCAATATACCAGTGCTGATGAGAATGTTGAGAAAAAGAATCTCTTACAAACTGTTAATTAATTAAAATGTAAATTAGTAGAGTCATTATGAAAAAGATTATGAAGTTTCTTCAGAATTCAAAGTAGAACTATTAATCATTTATTAATATTATTTCAAAATCCCACTGCTGGGTATATATCCAAAAGATTCAAAATTTGTATGTCAAAGAAACATCTGTACTCCTATGGTTTTTTTTGCACTATTCACAATAGCCAAGACATAAAACAACCATTTCTTGGGACCATCACAAGGTGAATGAATGTATTCATTAAATGATGAATGGATAAAGAAAATATGGTACATACATTAAAGAGAATATCATTCAGACATAAAAACATAAAACCCTGTCATCATGGATGAAACTGGAGATCATTATGTTAACTAAAATAAGCCAAGTACAGGAAGACAAGTACCATTAAGTGGGGTCTAAAACATTAATCTGGAAATTGAGAATAGAATGGTGGTTATGAGAGGACAGGGAAAGTAGCAGGGAGGGAAGTCTGTGTCTTAAAAATGTGTATCTCAGTAATTTTATGAGTTTGTGTTGTAGTTAGATGGGAAAAATAATTCTGGTGTTCTTCGTGGTAGGGCAACTACAGATAATGATAATGTACTATTTACATCAAAAATTTAGAAAGAGAGTTTTAAATGTTTTCATCATGAAAAATTATAAATATTTGAGGATATAGATATACTTACCCTGGTCTGAATATTATACAGTTTATATGAGAATAAAAATATCACATGACATTTTATAATTATGTATAATTTTTATCTGTCAATTAAAAATAGACTTTACAGAAATTTCAGTGTACAACAATTTTAAGAATTAGTGAGGGGGCTGGAGCGGTGGCTCAGTGGTTTCGGCACTTGCCTGGCAAGCACAAGGACCTGGATTCAAACCCCAGTGCCATGTACACAACTGAGTGTTGGAGCAATGAAGGCCATGTGAAAAACTAAATAAAGTTGTTTCTCTCTTTCTCTGTCTCTCTCACTGTCCCTCTCTCTTAAAAAAAAAAAAAAGAATTAGTGAGTATTAATGCTTTTTCTAGTTGAGGGAGAGGGTTCCTTGATAAGGGATACTAAAATTTGAATACTTTGCAGTATGATATTAAGCATTTAAATATTATACTAAGACTAATACCTATGATTTCAGTTGGGGCAACTTTGATCCTTGAAAACACAGACCTCACTATTAGATCTGCTGAACATTTTGTATATTACATGAGCATCACTGCTAGAGTAATACTGGTGGATATTCCATGTATCTGCATAACTCGATATGTCCCAGGCCTGTGATTTGAAGGAACTCAGTAATGCAAATAAACTTAATTTAGGTAAAAATAAAAATTATTTGATTATCCAAACTGAAGGAAGAATTAAACCCCAGGAAGGTGTGACTCATAGCAACCAAGGGCAAAGGGACTGAAGTCAATGTCCTCTTTTCTTTTTCCATACTGGATTTAACACAAACTCAAACTGTGTGGCTTACAGTTCCTAATCTCAATCTGCATAGTTATATGGCCAAGTGATCCTCATGGGTTTTATTTTTTTTTTCAAACACAAACTCACACACACACACCCACATACACAAAACACAACATATATCAAATTAAAACAAACCCTCAGAAAATTACTGAATGGATGAACTTAGATTCAATGGTTCACCTTTTGGACTAAAGCTCCAGGCTTGTGAATTGTGTGATTATGGTTATATCAGCATGATTCATGAAGGAACGCCATGGCTAGATCACAGAAAAATACAATAATTACAATAATTAAAAGCCACCCCTAGACCTACATAATTAGAGAAGAAGAAAACGAGCCATTTATCAAAGTATGGTATTTATTACTTCAAAAAATAAGAGGAATGCTTGGAACAAAACAGTCTTTTTGTTCTGTGCTATTGCAAGTGAAGGGATTTGGATTTTAATTTCTGCATGACATCAGGGAAGGAGAGTAGCAGATAAATCACCTAGAAGAAAGAATTGGCAAGAGTTAGATGTCAAGTACCAGCAAAATGGATCAGAATCAATATTCTATCCTCAACTGGGATAAGAGATTAATTCAGAAATGTAATTATACATACCTATAAGACATATACATTTATATTAGTGTTGTAAATTATGGATTTATTAGTGGAGGGTGTTACAACTCAGGATCTACAAGTTTTTATCCCTGATGTTGATATTCAGGTGAATGACATTTGGACCCCAGCATCTGTGAATGGACAATAAGGATAATTTTCCTGCTTAGAATCACCTCCAGTGGATCTCCTTTACAAAGATGATTCTACCTACAGAAAGCTGGGGAACATATATATCTTTAGCCTTCTCTCTAATGTCTATTTTAGTCACATAAGTTTAAGAGATATCAATTCATGAAGAAACTGGTGACTATTAAAATAACAGTGTTCCTTGGCTACTTGGTATTTGACTCAGATTTGGGAGAGGAAAAGGGCAACGTCTGAATAAAGGAAAAAGAAGAAAGATTGGAGGAGGTGGAGCAATGGCTCAGAGATTACGGTCCTTGCCTGGCATTCGTAAGGATGTGGGTTTGAACTCAAGCATCATGTACACAATAAGAGTGTTGGAGCAACAAAAGCCACACGAAAAACTAAATAAAATTGATTCTTTCTCTCTCTCTCTCTCTTTCTCACTGTCCCTCTCTCTTAAAAAATATAGAGATTGGAGAATAATAGTAATTAATAGAGGACATCTTATGAAAAAGACCTTTCTTATGGACACAAGAGTGAGAGTGGTAATAGACAAGTATAAAAAGATCCATTCTTTGAAGAATGTCTTTATTCTAAAATCATTTCATCGTCTACAAATGCTCAAGAAAAAGCATTATAATGTTATTTAAACTCCTTCCTCTTGTTTTCCCAGCTAGACTTTAGAATTTTGCATTTGTGGGTTAACAGAGAATTGTGGCATATCTTATTAAAAAGCAGGAAAGCTACTCAGGTAAATTTGGGGCCACATTTTTGTGTCTTAATGTAACAGTGTTACTTTTAGTATTTCCTAAAAAAGCAATGAAGAAGGATTTTCAAAATTGAAAAAAATATGAGCTGTTTTCCAGCTTTCACCCAAGGCCGATATATCTCTCATATGTATACTTATACAGTTAATAAAATACATATTTGCGAGACACCACATTAATATGAAAGAATGATTGGAAGAAGTATCACCTGTATTTTGTTAATTTGCTGCAGGCTCACTCTCCCTGCAGCTGGCACATATTTTTAATCTTTTTATTTGGCAGTATAGAAGTATCTGTGATGGGGAAAACAGCAGCAGTTCTTTTTCTTCATAAAAGAAAGGATGCTGAAAATCTGAGTAATTACAACCCCATTTCAATTTTACTCACAGCAGTTAAATTATTTAAATGTCTCTTGTGCAGTTAGAAATGAATATTTTTTAGTTTACAAATATTTTATTACCATTAGAGCTATTTTGCTGCCATTATCTTAGCTTCCCAATTCCGTGTTATTAAAAATAAGAAATAACTTACAATATGAATCCAAATTATCATGTTAGGGTCAAATTATATTTATCGATTTGCCCAGCTTTCTTGAGTAAGGGAATTATTATATATTTCAATAGGTAAGTTATTATAACTTATATATACATATGTATACATATATATAAACTTCAGTCAAGTCAGAAGCATTGCATTTTGTATTTCATGCCAAAAGTAAAATCTGTGGAGAGCATTTTAGAGTTTTTGCCTCAGAAAATTTAATATTGTACCTAGTCTCACATTAGAATTCAGGGTGTGTCAATTTTAATGATTTTATCATGAGCTTGGCAACTTTGGTCTACTGATATTGGAAAGAAACAATCAGGAAGTGGTTCCATTTTTATCTCACTACCTTTAGTGAACTTGGTTACTCAAAAAAGTACTAATTATATAATTAATTCAAAATAATTAAAGTTAATATTTAATTTTGGAAATCAAATTGCACTAGCTTTAACTTGAGAATTTATTCTGGCAGCATTAGAGAGTAAACATCATCTAGGATGTAGGTAGTTCCACAGGTTTTCAATTCTCATTCTTTTGGCCACAATGAGGTACCTCGTGTATCTCTATGAGTGAGAGAAGGCAGCTTTCTTATAACACTTAACAGTCTGCACAGAATGTCAGAAATTTGACTTTATGTGCACATTTTATAGTTTAATCACTTTGTGAATTTATGTACAAAAGAATGAACTACACAAAGAGATTTTTCAATTTTGCTCTATTAAGCATTTTATATTATGGCCACTGTTTAATAGAATATTTTTGCATCTTTCCATTGAGTAACAAAATTATGCTGTAATTATACAATTCTCAATGTTACTATTATTTCCAGGGCTAAGTCTTTTTAAGAGTTAAAACATTTCATGAATTAGTGATTTTTTAAAAATTGTTCTCTGTTCTTTGGGATTATGAATGCTTTTATTTTTCAGGCTAATAGGAAAAACAGGTAAGAAAAAAAATGCCAATTTCTGAAAAAAGATTTCAGGAATGATGAAGTCAGGAGCACCGGAAACCTCACTCTTCCATAAAAACTGAAGACACTGGCAAAAAATACTTAATATCAATTTTTCTTAGAACTTTGGAAAATAACAAAAGGCTTTACTCTGTGTAAACAAATATCAATAAACTTGGAAAAAAGTCACTATTTCATCCATTCCAAATTTGCCAAATATTTTACCTATTTTGGACTTCGGAGATGGACAATTCAGGTCTTTTCCATTTACAGAGGCTGCTGTGAGCCTTCTAAACTTTTAGGAAAGTGGAAACGCATAGTAGCCTGCAATGCAGATGCCCAGGGCATATATGAGTTAACAGTGCTTGAAAAAATCTCAGTATTCAACAAGGATTGAAGGAAACTTTGTCAAGCCTCATCATGAAAGCTCAGCCTTAATCAAGGCCAGACCCATACAGAAACCAGGCACCAGTTATTTAAAAGACTTGGTGAGAGAGAGTAGAATTTTATGAAAGAAATTTGATCTCCTTAGGTATTCGGGTCTGAACTCGTCACAGCCAGCCTCGTGCAAGCTCTGTGCCTTCATCAGTTCTGCGCCTCATTTCCTTGTTTGTAATACAGGAACACCAAAAGACACCTCCAAAGCGCCTTCGGATATTCCAAATGAGATAACTATGAGTAATATGCCTAGTACAACTCCAGGAAATCTAATAATCATTTCCCACTTCCCCACTCTTAAGCCAAAAACAAAGAAAACATGGGGTTAGTCAGCTAGTTTCTAATTCTTATTCTACTGAGTGACAACATTAGTGAGAGCTCAATTTTTGTAATTGGAGTAAATTTCAACCCTTGTACTCAAACATGCAGGAAATTTAGTCTTATTCAATTTAAACTGATTCGATTCTGAATTTTGTTCAATTTCAGTTATTATTTAGCTCCTCTTCCTCTCTCAAATTTGCAACCAATTAGAGAGCTCATATGTCTATGAGATCCTTCCTACTTCCTGCAGGATCAATTGTAGCTTAGTCTATGGTCATAGGGGTGCTTGTAGTTCAATGACTTTCTACTTCTCTGCCACCAACAGCTCGTTTTGCTGGTAATCTGGCTTTTAACATTCCAAACTCCTTTGGCCCACTGTGTATCCAATCTGTGCTGAAGTTTGGCCAGAAAGTTCTATGTTGAAGATTTCCCTCCATTTCCATTCTGGGAAGCTTTATTTCTACCTTGCTGTTCTTTTCTTTTTCATTTAAATTAAATTTATTTTTAACTAATACATAAGAATTCTATGTAGTAAAGGAGTAACAAGATATTTCAATACATGTATAAATTGTGTCATGTCATGTCTAAACTATGCTAAACCAAACTATCGCCTCAAACATTTGTTGTTTCTCTATGGTGAAAGCTTCCAATGTATTTTTGTCCAGCTTTTTGAAATGTGCAGGACTTCTTCCTCCTAATAGTAATATAGTACCCATCGATCAACCTTTCCCTGTCTTTCCCCCATACTCTCAAAGGTAATTTCCATTCTCTTCTTTCTTCTGAAAAATCCATCTTTTTCTCTTTAATGAGAGTAGACTTTAACCAAACTTATGAATCAAGTTTGTCATGAAGTGTTTTTTTTTTCCAACCCTTCAAAACTTCCTGAATCAATGAAATACCAGATATTCCCACCTGTTGGAATTTGAGGGTGGATAGAATACAGGTGGACCCCCCATTATTTCACATTATATATTAATTACATATCATTATTATAAGTTGCCTTTCAAAATTTAGGAAGATATATACTACTGTAGATAAATTCTTCTGAGTATTTTAATGAAAAATATAAAACAATACTGTGAGAAAGCTGAGCCAGGCAGAATCACTTTCTCATGCAAATCATTTCTATGTTCCCAGTTTAGCTTCCTACTTATTTGCAGACATATGTGTTAGAATTTCATAGGAACTTCTAAATATTTTGGGTGGCCATTAAATAGTTGATATAATCAGTATTTTGTGCATGATAGATGTTAAATATATTATTTTTGATTGATGATTTGCTGATAAATAGAAAGAAAATTTTAGAATCCTTTTTATGCAAAGATAAAAAAGGCAGTCTCCTTTATCAATGTATTAGTATTCAGGTGACCAGGTGACATTCTGTGTAATGTGGTCAGAAGGGAGTACTAATATCAAAAGACTTCTGGCCTCTAGGTACACCTTTGTGGCCATGTATAAGACTTTGGAATAATTATTAAAATTTCCATGTTTCTGCTTTCTAATACATAAAGAAAAGATAATCCATTATTGTCTTGTTTACCTTATGTGGTTGCTATGAAAACCAAATGAGGCAATATGAATGTTGGGAATTGAGTACAAAGTTGAGAACAGCTGCAGAACTGTTTCTTAAGATTAAGAATAAAGTCTTCATGGATTAATTGAAAAATATTCTTTGCTTGGAATGCCATTTGTCTCTGTGTGAATGGTTCTGTGTGAATGGATTTTACTCATTTCTGGAGCAAGGAGGTAGTAACATCAGTCTGAAATATGAACTCATTTAATGTGATAGAGTAGTTGGATTATGTACCATGGCATTTTCTGGACTCAGGTAAACTGTCCTAGGTTACCACAAAGAATGCCATCATTGAGAAAATGCAGATTTTGCAATTACATACATCTGTGATTCGGTCTCCATCTTTTGAAATAAGATTGAAATAGGTGAAGTCTGAAATAAATTCTACCTCAATTAATATCTTAGCACAATTGTTAATTTTTTGTGTCAATTTGGAAATTGCTTTTTTTGTTTACTGTGAAAGAAAGTAACCTACTTTTATTCATGCTTAATGTCGGTGTTTCTTGAATAGAGGACTTCAGATTCAAAATGCCTTCAAGATGAATCAAATATAAATGTGAAAGAAAAATATTATATTTATTATGTCTGCAAAAAAAGAGTGGATGTAAATGATAAAGTGCATAACTAATGGTCATTTTCTACTAGGAATGTCAATACTGATATTAGAGACTGCCATAAGAATTAAGCTGACATTCTGTGGAAAAAAATTTTAGGGACTATTGAGTCAAGTTCTAAATAATTTATTAGCATATAAAAGAACTAACCAGTTGTAATTTAAATATTCTTTGGCAATCTGTGGCGATAAGGTAGCTTTTATTTGTCCTGTATGGCATCATAATTGTCCTACCAAAGCAGGAAAAGTGACAGACTACCTCTACAGACTTTCATGTCAGGATACATTTATTACAATCTGGCAAGCTTCACACTTACAGTCTACAAGATATTAAAATTTAGAATATTAAATAATAAGATCACTCACATACAGCAGTGTTTCAATGCCATTAGCTTCCAATAAATCAAATTTTCAGGAATTAAAGTATCTAGTTATTATGTTTCACAGAGAAGAAATATTAAAATTCATGAGTATTCTAAAGGACACCATAACTAAAGTACAGCAGATTACATTTCTGCCAGTAAAGGATCAGAAACTTCCAACAAGACTTTACCATGAAATGATCAGAAATCAACAGGGAAATAAATATCCACATTGAAAAAAATCTATAGGATGAACATGAATAATTTTGCATTTAAGATGAGAAAGTTCTGGAGGTAATTTAAAAAGAGCTTGTATCATTTATAGCTGGTTGGAAAAAGAAAATGCCAGCAAAGAGGTTAAAGAGAATATGAAGGGCATTGTAAAATACTTCTAGGGGAGCCAGATACGAGAAAGATGAGATAGAGTTTTTGATGAAATTAGATATAGAAGCCATAGAAATTGAGAAATAATAATTAGAAGTAGAAACAGCTACAATTTATAGCAGAAAGAATATTAAAATTTCATAAACTGTCATCAACAATCTTTTAAATTATAAAATTTAGAAGTAATATGAACTCTGAAAAACTAAATCCAAAGATAATAACTTTAAAAGATGATACAGAATATTATTTAAATGCTTCAATAAGGGATCCATCCCATTGAAAGTTATTTTTCTTAATGATATTAGCAAATTATCAAAGAATTTAAATGGAAATAATCTTTGAAATATTTTTTTGAAATCTTTTCCCAATATTAATATTATAGAAGTAAGTTAACCTATATTGTGTCCAGGATACATCAGCCAAATGAGATTCCAAATTAAATTATTTCTGAAATTAAGCTCTTACCCAAGTATTCTACCATGGAATTGCGATTTGTGCTGAGATGTGTGATGGGATATGTCCACAAAGGAATCTTCTGGAGACAGCTTAACTTATTCTTTTCCTTTAGATTACAGAAACAGTAATAATTAGCAAATTGCCTTAAGCTTTTTCTTACATTGCAGTCCCTTTTTTCTCAATTCTTCATTAAAAGCGGTAACCTCGTTAAAAGTCTTGTGGGACTCCATCATCTATTCTCTGCCATTTTGCACCGAGAGGAAGAACTGCCAGTGTAAAAGTTTAGGATGCTGACTGTGTAGCACAGAGCAAATGGTTGTAGTCCTGGGATCCCCGGAGGAGACTCCATGTTTAGGAACCCTCCCAATTAGACTGTTGGGTACATGAGAATATATTATTGGGTACTACAGAAGAGTAATACTTGAAAAGAAGGATACATTTACATGTTCATTGTATGTATTTATAATAATTGTATTAACCATTCCCTCATTTTGGACATGTGGGTTGTTTAAATTTTTTAGTACTAAAACAACAACAACAACAACAACAAAAAGAACATGGACCTTTATCACTAGATCTCAGTTCAGTCACATGATCTGTATTTAACCTCTTAGAGTTTACTCATATCTTAAAAGGAAAGGTAATATTCATGTCAAATATTTAATTTTTGCATTAGATTCTATGAGGTAGTCTGCAGAATGTCTAGCCTAGTGGCTGGCACACAGGAAGCAAACTCTCTTTTACTATCATGCCTCCCCCTTGCAACATGGCTAAGGAACTTAGAACTAAAGATATTTCAAGTAATATCTGATCATTGCAGAAGTCATTAGGTTATTAACTTTCTATACTTGACACTATCCTTCAATTAGTGTAACCTAAGTTTGGGCTGGATTTTTTTGGCTGTCTCCGTATATTGTCTATCTGTTTTGAATTCATCTCTAAAACCTCTTTGGTGTAACTCTTGTGAATGACTTAAGCCAAGTTTTGTCAATAAATTATTCAAAAATTCCTTTTAATAGAGCATTTTACCCCCACTTTCCTTTCCAATAATTTTTTCCACAACTCCTCTGACTTTTTCTCCTTTCCATAAGTCTGTATGCATCATGAAGTTCTCCTGAGATCCCATTCAGGTTCCATGGCAGAGAAACTGATTATCTAATGAGGATGAAAAGTAAATATTTAGGCAAATAATCTGGATTTATAAAAACAAAGAGGGTCAACATCAAGGCTTTGGCATTTTTGCTAAACTGGTATCATTCTGAAAAAAAATTTCTTTTATATTATCAGTCAGTTTCTTTAAAAAACAATAATAACAACAAATGCACACCTGGTTGAAGGCCAATTTGCATTTAATGGTGAAAGTTTTAAGTCATAGGACTTAACTAAATAAATAATTGAGGCAAGGTCTACTATTACTGCTTTAGCTTTACTAACAGGTCACACCCTTAGAGAAGTGGCCAGATTTCTTTGAGCACAGTAAGAGTCATAAGGATTTTGGAGGTTAAGAAGCATAACTGTAAGGAAGAGGGAATGAGCCAAGAGAATTCAGAATAAAGAAAAAAAGACCAAGACAAAACAAACAAATAAACAAAAATAAAATTCACAGAATGAAAGGGGAAAACAAAATTTGTGTTAGAATACTTGTGATGTTAAGCCTTAGTACTAATCTGAGAGTTCTGTCAGGAGTTCAAAGATTTCTGTCAAGGGTTGTAGGAATAACCTCTGTTAGTGAAAAAGTCATCATTTAAAGAGAATAGTTTCTGGATGTCAGTGTGCTGGTATGCATCCTGCTCTTGAATTTACTTAAATTCTCACATTCTCTAGTCTAAAATGGCAATCATTGGAACTGATTTCTATGATAATATTTTAAGATCACCATATGCTAGCTGTAACAGTATATTTAATATTAAGTTTATGCCTACTTACTAAATTTACCACATTTTTGATATGGATAAGTTTGATTTAGGCCAGTTACAATTTAGGTTTGGATTCTTCTGTTAGGCTTGATCCCTGTCCTTAGGGATTTTATTCAGATCCAAGGATCCCTGGATGACTGAAGCGAAGGGAAGTACTTCCAAAGGCACCCTGTGCACACATATCCAGAAAGGGTAGCAGAACTGGAGAACTGAGAATGGTGAAAATAAACTCCCACCTTCAGTATAAAGGATGATTCGAAGATGGATTCCAGTTCAGTGGGATTCCTGGCAGGACAGGGAAGTATGAGGTTGGAGAGTTAAAATCTGGGTTGTCTAAAAGGAAGACTTGGGTCAAGCTGTTCCTCTGAATTTGTCAGCTAAGAGCACAACATGGACATTCCTTTGAGAAGTACTCTGTCCTGTTGTGGGTACACTGTGCCAACTTAAAGCAACTGTACATCCATACACTCACCTCCAACTATTTCACCTGTGCCTGTTTCAGCAGCCTGGTATTATCTAATGTGATTATTTTCCTCTTTTCCACCAAATAGGTAAGGACTGATTCATCTATGATCTCCTTCTTGGAAGGTAGTATCTCTTTAAAGACGTCACTTTTTATTTATTTCTGTAAAATTCTTAGAGTAATCACAGTACTATGACCTGGCAAAGGCCTCTCATATCCTATGATCTGATTGTATATCTTCCAATGTGACCACCCTACTCCCATGACTGTTGCTGACCCTGGTGAGCCAGGTTTTGGGTGAGCAAAGCTACTTCACTTGTTGCTCTTAAAAATATGCGACCTAGGGCTGGAGCGGTGGCTCAGCGGTTTCGGCACTTGCCTGGCAAGCACGAGGACCCAGGTTCAAACCCCAGCACCACGTACACTTACATAACTAAGGGTTGGAGCAACAAAGGCCAAGTGAAAAACTAAATAAAGTTGTTTCTCTCTTTCTCTGTCTCTCTCACTGTCACTCTCTCTTTAAAACAAAATAAAAAAAAAGTATGTGACCTACATTTTGCATTCATCCTCATCTATTCTTTTTTATTTGATATATGCTATTGTCTTATGAACTATTTGATTCCTCCAATCTTTTCTTCTCATCTCAAATATTGCATGGCTTTAAGGAAGGACACTTTACTTCCTTCTACTGTAGCAAAAGTGAGACGGGAATAGAAAGTTATAAAAAGACTACTGCATTCTTCATTTTTGCAACTCTGACAGGAGTGAGGTGTGTTCTCATTGAAGTTTTGATTTGCATTTCTCTTATTGCTAATGATGCAGAGCATTTTCTCATATATTTATGGGCTTTCTGGACTTCCTCTAGTGAGAAGTTTCGTTTTTTTTTAGAGAGAGGGACAGTGAATGAGACAGAGAAAGAGAGAAACAACTCTTATTTAGTTTTTCACATTGCTGTAGTTGCTCCAACACTCAGTTGTGTACGTGGTGCTGGAGTTTGAACCCGGTCCTCGTGCTTGCCAGGCAAGCGCTGAAACCACTGAGCCACCGCTCCAGCCCGAGAAGTTTCTTTTTAGATCTGTAGCCCAATAATTGATTGGATTGTTTGTGATTTCGTTATTTAGTTTTTTTAGTTCTTTGTATATTCTGGATATTAGCCCTCTGTCTGAGGTGTAGCAAGCAAAGATTTTCTCCCATTCTGTTGTGTCTTTCTTGACACTCCTGACTAATTCTTTAGCTGTGCAAAAGCTTTTCAGTTTAATTGTATCCCATTCATTTATTCTTGACTTTACTGCTTGTGCCATGGGAGTTTTGTTAAGGAAGGCACCTGTAGATGCTGGAGAGGCTGTGGGAAAAGAGGAACACTGTCACATTGTTGGTGGGACTGAAAACTGGTTCAGCCACTCTGGAAAGCATTGTGGGGACTCCTCTAAAAATTAGGGCTGGAACCACCTTATGGCCCAGCTATCCCACTTCTGGGTATTTTCCCCAAAAGAGTTAGAATTAGCATATTGTAGAAATAAAGCTTCATCAATGTTTATAGCAGCTCAATTTACTTTAGCTAGACTATGGAACCAACTCAGATGCCCCTCACTAGATGTGTGGATTCCAAAACCTTGGTATATGTATACAATGGAATACTACTAGCCCATTAGAGAAAATGATATAGCTTTTGCAGCCAAATGGATGGAGATGGAAAAAATTATGCTAAGTGAAGTATTCCAATCTCAGAGACTCAAGGGCCAAATGTTTCCTCTCATTTGTGGAAGCTAGAATACAACCAGAAACAGTATGTTAGATGGCTAAGGTAATAATAACTTCAACATGTATGAACTTTTACACAAACAGTGGGAACCTTGCCTAGGATACCTGGAGACCTAGGGAGGTGGGCAGGGAAGAGAGAGGGATTAGGAAGGATATCTTGAATATTGGAGGGAGGGAGTATGGGGGAATCAACTCAGAAGGAGATCTCCTACCTTCATGAGAAGTTCATTTAATACGGGGTTCTTTTGGGGAAACATAGAACCACGAGGAACCCAAGGAGGGAAACCATAATATGGCATCAGCCTTGGCTAACTATGTAAATATACATTAGTTCTTGATTGTTTGATAATGATTCCCCCTCAATTGTAAGTCCATATTCAACTAATAATAAAAATAAATACTGCAAGTTTACAGGACTACACAACACCATAGGTAGTTTGAAATTTGTTCTGGATAATTACTCACCATAATCCAACTGTTTAAATTTGTTGTTAGAATATTCTCTGAGCTCTTAAAATCTTTCTATGTGTTATTGGGAGGCAAGCTCAACCCCTACAATGGCAGTCTGTTGAGATTTGTATGTATCAGTTCCAACATATGCTTGATATCCCAGAGAAACAGAAGTTCTTGTCTCCTAAAAATCTAAGCTCTATTTCCTAGTCTATCACAGGAAACTGAGGTATTCTAGAGAAATTTATTTAACTTCCTCACAAATCTTTCACATCAAATTTGCAGAGTAAATTTCTTTCACCAGATAAATCAATCATTTTTGTAGCATATTGGCTGAAACAGTTATCGAATCCTAAATTATGCCATTAATTATGTATTAGCATTGTTTGGATCTGTGCCAAGTTCATTGCCCATTTCTTCTCACATGTTTTTCTCTTTCTCGTTGCAAAGTCTGACCTTTGAGTGTTAGTATGCATGCATATTCTTCTTCTGAAAGACAAATGTATGTTCCAACCTGAAATGACTTACAAAATCCAGAAACACAAAATAAATGAATAATGAAATACAGCATTTGTCTAACTTATCATGAGTAGTGCTCTGCTAAGAAAATCTGCTTAATAGACCAAAATCTACTTAATAGACCAAAATCAAACTTCTTTGTCTTAAATTTTCCTCAAAAACAATAGAGTTCTTTATACCTTATATGTATATAAATTGAAGGATTCAGTTAAGTGATCACCACAAGCAGATCAAAGGAAACTTCCCTAAAAACAAATATAATTTATGTTCTAGAATATGAAGGGAGATGTTCAACTCTCATCCTGACAGCCTTTCAACCTCATAATTATTAAAGGACATTCTCCCTTGTATATGATATTAAAAGAACACTAAAGGATGGGGTGCTGTGTAGTCTAAGTGAGTCTTCTTGTTTTTTTTTCTTAATAGGAAATACTGACTTAGAAATACCCTCATTTGGGTTTAGCTCTCTTCCTGAACATGAAGTTTGTGTAGCTACTCTGCTTATTTATGGACATCACATGGGCTGTGGTCTCAATGGTAAAGTTTTAATTATTTCAGAAAAATATAGAACTCTTACATATTTATGATGTTTTCCTATTGGGACATGGAAAGCAACTTAGTTATATAGAGAAATCGGCAATGTTTCTTTCCAGAAGTAGCTATGCTATAAGTAATTTTTATAAAATAAGGTTATTATTTATTTTTATAGTTATGTTCTTGGAGTCCGTTAGGTCTACCCTGGGAAGTAGATAGATTTTCATGATCCTGACAATAATCATGGCATCATTAGAGGCTACTTTCTCCTTTGAGATACACATAAAATTGATTTGCTCCACTATTTTATGTCTGATAAGAAATCCAATGTTTTTCCCAACATTTCTGTGAATTCCCAGTAGTATACATTCTCATAGTCACTCCTAATTCAAATTTGTGATTCACTCTGCATTTAATCTACCTGTCACTTCTTCTAGCTACTTTCTCCATAGTCTACTCAAGGAAGGGACATTGTTCATGTCTTTAAGTTCTCCCATGTATTATGCACAGAAAGTCTTTGTGAATATAGCAAATTATACTAGATTTAGAGTGCTAGGGGTAGTAGTGGGTTCATTGAAGTAGTATACAGCAACTCACTTAAAAAGTGAATGGTGGATATACCTATCCTTTGAAGTTCTTTTATTACCATAGTCTCCATTGCACCAATAGCCAGAAATTTCTAATTATCAGAATGTCTCCAGATCCCCAACTGGGTACAGAATAGTTTGATCTCTTTGTTTCTGAAGACTTGTGGAATAAAAATATGTTATCAGAATTACTTCAGTATTAATGAATTTCTCTTAGAAAGTATTGTTCTGCAGTAAAAAGAGAAAATAATAAACGGTAATTAAATATTTTCTACAGAGCCCAATTAAATCCTTTTGATTTTTATTCTAATTTTATTAAATTTTTAAAAAATTTGGCAACTTTTAGCACGTTAATCTTTAGTGAGAAGATTTATTTCAAAAATCAGCAACTTTGCCCATACCAGATTGTTTGTATAAGTTATAGTTCTTTGTTTTTCATTTGTGTCTCTTATGTCTAATAATAATTTTAATTTTGCCAAGCCAAATTTTCCAAATTTAAATTTTATTAAAAATTTATTTTTCCAACAGTTTTAATGGATAAGATGTTTTCATATGTTCGTTGTTGACCATTGTCAACATTTAATGATTATTTCTACCATAAATATGCATTTTAGCATAATAAAGGCTGCTTGAAACTAATATTTAAGTGATAATATCAATTTAAATAATTCACAACCATTATTGTTTTAAATTTAAGGAATATATATCTTTGTCTGGAGCGTTCTACTTTTTTGCTTTTTCCTTTCTGTGTCAAATGAAATGGAAAAGAGAAGGGTACACAGAGAGGATACAGAACTGGTGGCTGTAGAAAAATTACAGAATTTCAAGAAAGAAGCACTAAAGAGAAAAGAGTTGCTGCGTCTTTCTGACTAAATGACTTATGACATGAACACTATAGTCAAAATTCCCAGAGGACCAAACTGTTGATGTTGAAATAGTGAGATGAAAAGCTTCCAGTCTTATTTAAGAGCTTGCTCCCAAGTTCCTCCTGGTTCAGCTGGGCCCCTGCTCCACCCTGCCCTCCAGAGTCTACTGATTTTCTCAACTCTTCTCATTTTCCTTTGTCATTATACAGAACAGTTTAGAAAGTTTTATATCTCTATCTAAAGCCCTGAAGTTTCTCATCAGTAGTATGTTCAGCTAGATATATGACCACCACCCTGGAGATAACTAGCTCTCCTCCTTGGGGGCATTCATAACTACAGAAGGCTGTAGTGCTTCTTGCGGACCTTAAGCACCTCTGCTATCCTTCACCTCTGATGTGTTCTCTCCTCAGCATCCCAAGAGAACCTTTATTTGTATCTGCATTCTTTAGTATCCTTTCTAAATGATTTTTATTTTCCTCGTTTCATTTGACTTTGTTTTCTGTAGGACAGATTTGCACTCACATCTTCTCACTGCATCACAGTAGACACCAAAGGTACTTCATGCTGGAGAAGATTTTTAGAGTAGGGAACAGTCAGCAGAAGAGATTTTGGACAGGACTCTTTTCAGGTGGTACAACTGTTCTATACCATATGCAGATGCTATTTCTATGCTATTTTTCTAATGTTTAAGGCTAGCCTTAGAGACACAAATGTTTGTAAGAATTAGTAGAGTGTACTAAAATTAAAGTTTTCATTTGACACGAAGAATGGAGTCATCCCTCAGTATCCATGGGGGATTTCCTCCTGTGAATATAAAAATCTATGGGTATTCAAGTCCCATAAATAAAAGGATGTAGAATTTACATATAAGCTATGCATAGTCTACCATCGATTTTAAATAATCTCTCAATTAATTATAAGATCAAACACAATGTAAATGTTATGATATTATTGCTATATTGATATGATATATGATATATTGCTATATTGCACTGTTTAGGAAATAATAGAAAGAAAAGAAATCTGTATACAATTAGCACAGACATAATTTTTTCCCAAAGTTTTTAAATCTGAGGTTGGTTGAATCACAGATGCAGAACCCACAGATATTGAAGATTTACTATGCATTAGACTATGGTTTAACACCCTGTTTTCTTATAGCTAAGCATTTAGAACATAATATTATCTCTTCAGTAAACCAGTTTGCCGTTGCATTTTCTCATTATTCACACCAAATTGTATGGATGATAGAATTTTTAGGAAAAGATATGAAGCATCCTTTTAGTTTGTTTATATTTATATTTAAATATTTCCTTTGAAAACAACCCACAGACTTGGGTGTGAGATTTTCTTTTAAAGTCATGATGTAGATCCATTCAACCACTACTTGCTACAGGCTATACCCCAGACACAATTTTTCTTTAAAATATTATTTGAACTGAGGATGTCTGTAGCAGTGTGGAACATATTTTCTCTAGTACTTGATTTTAAGCTCTCTATACATCTTAGAATTCTCTCAAAAAATTCTGACATGTTTGAGAGGCACTGAACAAACAACAGCTATGTCTATATCGAAAGCAGTGACAGTCTGAGTAGAAAATATGCCAGCTTTAATAAGAGCATCTTTAACAGATTTAATTAAGCTGTTGCATCTGTCAATAATACTCTTCTCTGACTAAAGAACTTCTCCATACATAACACATTATTTATTATGAAATGTTTTAAGCATAGAGAAAATATAGGGAAAATCGTAATGAATACTGCCAATGATCTGGTCAGCTTTCTGTCACTGTGACAAAATACTTGAGAAAATTAAAATAGGAAAAGAATTCAGTCTGTGGTCACTTTACTTTGAACCTTTGCCAAGACAGAAGAACATCATAACATGGAGTGCGTAGTTAAGCAGAACTGCTTTCTTCACGGTATCTGGAAAAAAGAGAGGGGATTAGAGGGAGAGGGAGGGAGAGGAAGGAGTAAGGGTCATGATATAACCTTCAAGGGCATGCTTCTTGTGACGTACTTTCTCCAAGTAGGTCAGAATTAAAGTTTCCACCACCTTACAATAGTGATATCAGGTAGAGACCAAGACTTCCAACACATGGAGCTTTAGGGGACATTCCAGATCTAAACTATAACATTGGTGCTAATATTTTGTCATATATACTTCCGATATTTTTATTAAACCTTACAGATTCATATGACCCCCTCTGCTCAATTATTCCCTGTTTCATATTTCTCTCCTTCTCTCCAGGAATGACTGGTATCTTTGGTGTTTATTAAATAATGTTTATGCTTTAATTACATATATGTTTTTTGAAATAATATTTAAAATTTTATTTTGTTAAATCATATAAATGCTATCAGAATGCAATTATTCCTTTGAAATCTTAGAGTTTTTCACATTATGTTTATAAAGTTTTTCTTTCCCTTTAATACTGGCAGGTGCAATTTATTCATTTTTACTATTTAAGGATTTCATTTCATGAACATAGCACAAGTTATTTTCCTATGTCCTGTTTCCCTCTCTTTCTTCTTTTATTTTCCTAATAGTTACACTTTCAAAGTGCTGCATGATAGAAGTATATGAGTACTAATAAATGATCAAACTTCGAAGTCATGGAGATTTGAAATCATTTGATACTCAGTAATACTGTTAATTCTTAAATGATTGAAATAACAGAACATGTGTTTTCTTATCCCCTAAAGCACTACTACTTCTCATTTCTTCGATGTTGTAATGTCTTTGGTAGTACCTGTTGAGGGTCTACATGTGTGTTTAACACTAAGGGGTTAAAATGGGGATTCCATTGTAACAACCTGGAATGTCCATTATAAGTGTTAACTCTCTTTCCCATAATTCATGGCTTGGTAATTCTAATAGTTATTTCATTTCTGAAATAAATGAAGCAATCGGTTTCAATGGTGCTTTTCTTTTCTACAGAAGCTTAGGCTCTGTTTTCAAATTAGTGTACTCAGCATTTCTTTGAAGTGTAGAAGGGAAGAAAGTACCTTCTTCTGGGTTCTTTCCACATTCCCTAAGTGTTCTTCTCCATCACATTTCTCTACTCTCACCAGTTTAATCCACGGAGAGCATAAAGCCTCTCTCCAAGACGATGAAAGTCCATCCTATTGCTGGAACCATCCACCTGTCTGGTATTTCCTTCTCACTTTAGGATCATTTCCTGAACTCTTCATTTGGTTTGACTTTCCTTGCCATCTTGTATTCGTTCAATTTATTTATCTGTCTTCTGTTTCTTACTCATCTTACTCTTTGATGTGTGACAGTGAATAGACTTGATGATCATTTGTTTTGGAGCTCTTATTTTATCTACTCATTTCGAACATCCTGAACAAAATTGTACTGTGTGCTTTGCTCCTTGACTCTGCCTTACCCCTATGAGTCATCAGTCTGTTCAGCATTTTTTTCTGGTGCATTTTACTAGATGAAAAGGACAATATTTATGTTTTATAAATATTACTTCCTTTTATTTAATTTTTTAAAATTAAATCTTCTGTCTTGATGATTGATTGCTCATTTTGAACAGCAAGTTGTCAAATTTATTGCTTTAATGGTTGTTTTAATTTGCCCATTAATATGACTTAAAATTGGTCAACTGCAAAAGATCCATAGATTCATGCTTCAATAATATGAAAGTAGTGAAAAATGCCAACCTCATCAGTGTAATTTTTGATTTGGTGCACTCAATAGGTATGGTCTATGTTGAAATAAATTGTTTCTGCTTCACCCTTGTTGAGAAATATGTTCACTGAATTTTCTACTAAGTAGCATCAGAATAATTGCCTTATGATTTCTTCATTGTTTTAGATTTATCTCAATCTTATTGTCATCAATCATAAAGGTTTTATAACTTAGCTCAGAGTTTAAAATACTCTTTATTTATGAGGGTTATACGAAGACCTTACTTTCTCTTGCTGTTTTTTTTTAGATCTGCTGAAACTCTAGCCCAGCTATATTTTTATTTAAATAGTAGATGTTTTATCAGGGTCCATGTTAAATGCTTATTGAACAAAGTATGCTAGGCCATTTCTTCTGGGGTTTATCTCCTTATCCTGAGTATAGATGAAGAAGAGGAAACAGAGAGTAATTGGAAAGAATGCTTTCTGGGAAATTTGCTTGATCCCTGATTAATTCTTCCCCAGAAAGTACATAACTCTCTCTTTCTCTTTGACTCTTAGGGTTGTTTAGATTTCATCAAAAATGGACTCACAGGACCATAAAGCATCAGGGTGGAAGGATTTTAGTGTCCAGCTAATAAAATTTTACTTTATCAAGACATTAATGAATGATACAGCCAATATTTGACCAATTTGGATTTTTAAAATGTGATTTTTGTCTGGTTCACATGACACATGAGTAGCTGTGTGTCTGAGTCATTTGCCCATTTTGTAGAGTGATATCAATGATAACTTGTTCTGTCTCTCACCTTGCTTACTTGTAATTGAGGAGTTTTTTTTTGTTATTTTTAAAGTTGATAAATATTTGTAATGAAAGGATGGAGAAGGAAACTACACTAGCATTCCACCAAAGGAAATTAGGACATTTCAAATGAAGATGGACTATTAAGATTTATTAATATAATTCTTTGCTAGCAGAGAACCATCCTGGATCATTTCCTTTATTCCAAACCATCCTATTATTATCTAAATAGACTCTTCTCAAGTGATGAGTGGGCAATGTTCCAAAAATCATTTGTAAGTGAATTGGTCTAGATATTGGATGCATTTCCTGTACCAATATTATAATGAATCATTATTATGCCCCCTGACTAATCTTGAAAAGTCGTTCCAACACATCAGGGTCTTCAATATGTGGAATCACTTCAAAAAACATTCAAACATCATATGCCCCATTATTTCTAAGAGACACTTACTGTCTTAATTCTTAATTATAAGTCTTTCTATCTGTGTAGTAGCAGCCATTTCAAGCACCTATGTAGTGCAAGGGACTTCAATGAAGGTAGGTTAGGGGCTACACTCAGGAATATTAAATTTTTCTTTAACTCAACCTAATTCTGAGTATACATGACAGAAACGAGTTCTCAGGATAACAACTCTTCATTGTTCAGAATCAAAAGGCAAAAAGAGAACTTCATCCTTGAAGAACATGTATGTGGAATCACTTTGTGACACTGCTGTTTATAAACTGAGAATGACCTAATATAGCTTTTTGCTTTCCTATTTTGTGTTGCACTCTGTTGTGTCTTGTGTTGCAGGGGTGTGAGAGCTATGTTGAATCAAAACAGCAATGTTGTTCTGAACTAGTTTAGTATTTGTTAAGTCTGAACTTTTCAAATCTTCTTTTATTTAACCCAAAGTTTTATTTTATTTTTATTCTAGTTCATGATATTTCTTTTGTAATGTGCATTAGAGAAGCAGGAAATTTCAAACTAAAAACTTAAATCTGACTTGCCAAAAGAAGCTTTGTTTCTGAAAATAATTATTTGCAATAATTGCCATGCTATTTTCTGAAGAGGTAAAATGCCTGGGGTCACATGGTTACATCACACACACCATTTTTGGGTCTCCTGCTGGCTCCTGTCAGATTAATGTGTGCTGTTGAAAACCCACACAGGCTTTCTTTCAGGCCACTTGTGGAGGAGGAGAGGGCTTCTTAATTTTCCCTTAAATTTCTAGCACTTTAATTTTCTTTCTGGTTTGGAGGATAAAGGGAATGTGACTAGCTAGAATTTGGATTGAAGTGTTAAGTAATGCTGTTTTTGACAAAATTTAATCTCAGAAATAAAACAAATTAAACTCTAGTCTCACAACCTTCTAGCACTTTTCTCTCATTTATTCTTCAAGATTTTGCTACTTCTACTTGCTCTCCCCACTACTGTTCAAATCTTGTCATATTATACGTTCTCACTTTGTGTTACTACAACAAAATACCTGACACAGGATCCTTATGAAGTAAAGAGGGATTTATTAAGGTCCACTTTGGGGGTTCAAGGGCATAGTGCTTATATCAGCTCAGCTGTCAACTGGATCATGTTATCGTGGATAACAATGCTGTGCATGAATGTTCCCCCAATGACCTAAAGACCTCCCACAATGTGTTACCTCTCAAAGGTTCCACCACCTACCCAGAGGGCCACCTTGCAAATCAAACTTTCAATCAAGTGGTCCCTTGGGAGATGAAGTTCATCTAAACCTTAGACCTAATCATACAAACTTTTCTCTACTATTGCTTCTTAATTGGAAAGCTTAAGATATAGGTCTCTCACTATTTTTATTCCCAGTGACTAGGTTGGTGAAATCTGCAATTTCCCCCTTTCCATCATGTATCAGAACTTGTGATATCAGTGAACTTTGTTTGCTAGAAATGCCTCTTCATTGTTTCCCTTTTAGAAGGAGAGGAGAAATGTGCAAGTGGGGATAGCTACATTCTTATCATGCAGTGCCAGACTGCACTTTCATTTGAAGATCACAAAAACAATATGGATTCAATATAACAAAGGTTCCAACTGTGAGGGTGATAAATCTTTCTGATATTCTGCTTCAAATATTTGAAATCAATTACAATCCTGCTGGGATGTCTTTTAATTTTAAAAAGCTTAACTATGTGGTCTCAGAATATTTATTTGTTTTTCATTCTGTCTTCATTAGTTGGCTGGCTCATCTGCAATAAGGTGACTGGTGTGAAGGTCTTGTGTGGTTGGATTTAAATGTGGAACATCTTTGTAAGTCATTCTCTTTGTTATCATTAGTGAATCCCTTTATCTCAATGAATAAATGTTCCAGACATTTATTATTAATAATAATAATGATCAATAATAATAATATATAAATAAATATTACTCCTCTTGGTATAATACTTATTGTCTTTATGTTTGTTAACTAAAAGAATATACAATGAAATGTACTGTAACTTCCATAGAGATTTTGAACTTAATAATCACTGTTATTTTACTTCATATGGCAGAGATTAGAGTACCTGAATAGAGAGCATAGACTATAGAAAGTGTTGAGAGAGCAAATAGAATAAAAGATCAAAAGGACTTGAGATATAATGCAGCTGTAGTTGTAATTGAGTCATAGAATACCTTGGATTCAATCCCCCATTATCATACACTTGTAAAATGTAACTGGAAAATTACTGTGCCCCTTAATATCTGGTTATGACTTGGGACATAACTGCTTCTAGTCATAGTTGGTATTTAGTGCCTTAGGAAAGAAAGTGTTTTATCAATTTCTAAGACAGGAGACTGCTCATAGTAAATCTCTATCAACACTATCTCAAAGAATAAGAAAATAGCCCAATGCTTATTGAATACTGTAAACTCAGTTATTAGATTATATTTTTGCTGAGTCCTCAAATCACACCAGTCAGAAGTTTTCTACTCCTCCATGTAAATGTGAGCTCCAGCCATAGTGGCTTTTTGTTGTTTTTCCAAATCTAGATCACGTCACACAGTAGTGACTCTTCTTGTTCAAATGTAGTCACATGATTTGTGCATGTATTTTCATAACTGGTTTGTAGATCTTAGATCTTTTCTCATTTGTCCCTCTCCATCAAGATGCATTTACTTGCAAAGGACTAAGGGCAAAGTTTCCTCAGAATAGATAATATGAATCCTTTTTCACTGGTGAACAGCTCTGACAGGAATAGATTGTTCATTTAATGGCAAGACCTGTGATGATATCTGCTGAGATCAGCAACATGGGTCCAGTTATTACCAATTAATGGAGTGATAATAAGGCCATTAACACATTGATGCTATTGTAAATGATTCCCTCCTCAAGGAACCATAATAGACTTTCTGGACACATTTGAAAATAAATCACTAGAGACACAATGGCCAAAGATATCTTCAGTTCTGTCTCTCTATCTCTGCTCTCCCTCTATCAGAGCTAATGGAGAAAGGGCAATCCTAAAGCAAATGGTGCCTTTTGTGGCACATTTCACAGTGGTATGACCCCCTTAAATGCCAAAGCACCATGTGTTTACTCTTCTGCTTAGTTCCTAGTAGCCCTTGGCAGTTATCCACGGCGAGAGGCCCAAGACTCTCAGAAAGAGGTCTGAGTCTTCATGGGCTCTCAGAGACCTCGCCATGACTTGGAGTGAAATAGATCTGTTCTGAGGTTAGACAAGGAGAAAGGGAGGGAAAGAGAAAAAGTTGAGAAGCATCTACATCTTTTCTTGAGCACGTGTTTTTATTTTGGAGCCTTGTGTATCAAAACTTTGGAAATTTAAAATAAAATCAATTTTCAATCTGCAGTAAAGTTATATATAAGAGAAACATCTTTAAGAATGTGACATACTAAAGAGTCAATCAAACTGATATATTAAGCATAAAAAAGAGAGTTTGTTTTTTATTTCAGAAGAAATAATGGTAGAGATTTTCAATTTTCCTTATCTAAACTTAGGTTGTACTTTCACATGGGAGAAGAAATCAAGGTCCTCTTCTTGAAGATCACTGGTCAGTCTGTGTTACCAAGCAAAGTTGCCATCACTATCCCCATACATGAGTATAAGATGCTTGTTAATGATAGTAATATTTCAAGGAAGAGTGGCATACTGAGTTTTTCTGGCTAATCTTTTGGAATTAAAAGCAACTCCATGGATCTGTTGATATACTGAGTTCTTCAGAGAAATATGCAAGATAAAACAAGGTTATTTTAAATCCAATCATTTTTCAAGGGGTTCATTGTCAGGAAAGTGTATTTTACATCTCTAGATTCAGAAAGCAACATTCTCCAAAAGATTTACATGATGGGGAGGATCTTATGAATGAGTGTTCTAGGAGGGCCTCACAGGGAACAAAAATGAGCTTTGCCTGAACTGGTTGCTTCTAATATCAGTGGTCTATAGGAATTCATACTTATGGGAAAGTATACACTGATAGTTTTACCTAATTTTTGTGTTACCTTTTTTTAATGTAGCTTGTATTAAATTTTGATTATTTTTAACTCTAAAAAGTTGCTTAGCCTTATAATTTTTTGTTTCTTTTGTCCAACCTTCTCTCCACCATTGGTCTGCATTTTTTAGCATCTCAATTTTAACTTACACTTTAATGTGAATAAGAACCACCCTAGAAACTTGTTATAATGAGATTTTAATTTAGTATGCTAAATGTTGTCAAGAATTGCTTTGAAAATGCACTGAATTAGAAATTAGGTGAATCATTTTTGCCCAGTTTGAGAGGCATGATTTAGACCTCCTTGTGATTGGCATCTTTCTGCTGATTAGCATCAAATTGGTTTCCCACCCTGTTTGATGGGTGGTGCAGGTTCTACATCTCTTAGGTACCCTTCCCTTTACTACTTACACCCATAGTTGACTTATGTCATTCTTGCAGGCAAGCCAGAGAAGTGTGGTTAAAACCCTTTGGCATTACATCCTTATTTTCTTGCCTGCCTCTACCCATTATCTTTTCTCTCTTCCCTTTCTTCATCAACTACTCAGTTCTTAAGTTATCAGTATCTCATACTATGATTCTATTTTGACTGCATTTTCTGCCTCTTACAGAGCTGATCATTTATTGTAGTAAGGGTAACTTGATCCACTGCTAATTAAATGGGCTGCAATTAAAGAATAAGAGCACAAAAGAGAAAGCTGCATGTAGGTGTATTCTTTAGGGAGGAAGTTAACTCATAAGCTCCTTTGAAGGATACATACAATTTGGGTGAGTAAATGGAAAAAGGCAAGTTACTGTCTATTAGGAAAGCAGTGAAAAGACTAGTGAGCCCACTTAGAGAAAGATATGAGCAGCATTTGTCTGAAAAAAGGATCAGCCAATTTGGGGATGAAGTTAGGTTTCGATCAGAATGTGGTCAGGCTTTACAAATATTGCAAACCCTTGGAAATACATACCAGAATATCCATTAATTTAAATAGAAAAAACATTTCTTTTCAGTTCTTTCATAGCAATCAGATGCAATAATATATATTCTTATGCATCCAAGCTGCATCTCCGCTCCAGATGCCAGGATTAATGGACATCCACTCTCTCTCCTGCCAAATGATTTGGAACTTCTGATATTGAATGGCATTAATGGTGATGAAGTTCCAATTTTAGATATTTTTAAGAAGAAAAATTCTGATAGGCATATGGAATAGAGCAGGACTATTCCAAGTATCATGGTGACTGGGTTGGAGAAGGAACAAAGCAATCAGTGGTTTATCTTTATTACTGCTTCTTCCCAGTCACATTAATATAAAAGGGGCCAGCACATCAGTGAAATAATAGTACACGATGCATTAGTACCAGCATCCTTGGCAAAATCTTAGCAGCTTTCTGGGTAGAAGCGAAGAATAGGAAGCAAATGAAATAATTCAGGAAAATAACAGAGATGGTGAATCAGAGCAGTCTTGAGCTCCTTCAGAGATAATTTATGTTCATGTTCAAAAGATGATGATTTCTTCCTAAACACATAATAAAATAATAAATAACAAGGAAGAAAATAGTCCATTTCAAGAGACCAAAGTACGTAAGAAAAACCTGGGGATTTTAGGGAAGAGGAGTCTTCAGGCTGCCTTTCTCAGATGTGTGGGAGGAGAGGCACCCCTGACTCCTGACGGGAGAAGTCCCAAGGCTCTGGGCTCGCAGCCCTCATTGCCTGATGCTGCCTTCACATTTTCCTTCTTAACACTTTCCCTAACTATATGAATTAAAATAAAAAGGTACCAGCATATGCCCCACAGGTTTTTGTTGGCTTTGAAACACTTTTAAAATATAGCACATAAAAAGGGGGCATGAAACAAACTTTGTCAGTGAATACTTATAAGGTAAACACACATGTATTCACTACCTACGTCATGACATATCATCATAAGTCCATCCCCAGAGACACTGCCCCTTTCCCCACACTCTGCCCTCCTCATCACTATTCCCTTCTCTCCCCAAAGGGAACAACAATCTTGAGTTTCTTGGTGATCACTTCATTGTTTCCCTTTATATATTGGGCCCCTACATATATGTTCAATGCACACTATAATTTAATTTTATAAATTAGTATAAAATTAAACAGTATTTATAATATTATATTCTTGGTATCATATAAGTGGACTTGTATGGTAAGTAGTCTATTTTTCTTTATTGTCAACTCTGTGAGATTCATCCATGGTGTTGCTTGTGTTTCATGCCATTGTTTCTAGAGTAATTCTAGAACAGATGTGCAAACAAGTGGATATACATTTTAGGTAATAGCTCTTAACAGAATCTCAGTTAGAATGAGCATTCATCAGCTCTCAAAATAGTTATATTTATTTCTAGTACTACATAACTAATGGTCACAAACACATCAGCTTAAAATCACATTAATTTCTTATCTTACGCTTCTGGAGGTCATATGGAGAAGCCTCATTGGTTTTCCTGTCTCAGTTTGACAAGGTCAAAATCCAGGTGTCAGATGAGCTCTTCTCTGATCTGGAGGTCAGGGGAACAATTCATTTCCAAGCTCAAAGTGTTGACTTAATTCAATGTCCTGCAGTCATAGGACTGAAGAACATCACTTTGGTGCTAATGGCAGAGAGTTACTCTCAGCAACTAAAAGTTGATCTCCTGTTGTCCATGTGGCCCCCTCCATATTCAAAGCCAGTCAGGACACATCAGTCTTGGGTTTCCAACCTCTCACATCCTTTTCTGTCACCAGGGGGAGGGCAGACATTCTGCTTTTAAGTGATTAGATGAATGTAATTAGATTCAACCTGTGAGGAAAATCTGGTCTTTCCATTCCAACCCATCAATTCCTTCCATATTTTATTTATTTTTAATTTTTTAAAAGAGAGAGAGAGGGACAGTGAGAGAGAGAGAGGGAGAAAGGTAATCAATTTTATTTAGTTTTTCATGTGGCTTTCGTTGGTCTGACACTATTGTATACATGGTGCTGGGGTTTGAACCTTCATCCTCACACATGTCAGACAAGCACTACTACTACAGAGCCACTGTACCAGCCCATCCTTCCATATTTTATAATCATATGGTGCACACACAGTACTCATTTTTGACACTGGGATTGTTTTTGCTCTCTACCCATTCTCTCACTCAGTACGATTCTTGGTCTTTTATTCATTCTTTGATTTTCTGTTCAGGCCCAAGTTATTCATAAAGTCTCACCCTAAGCTTCAGTGAGGTGCCCCATGATGATCATTCCAAACACCTTCTGCACCTTTGAAGATATATTTAAGACTCTAAGCATTCATTAACTCTTTCTTTACTCTTCCCTCCCCATGCATTTGGAAATTTCATGGACACACGGATTATGCCACATCACTGTCAGTGGCATGGGTGTCCACAAAGAGTGTGATTTTTCGAACAGATGAATTCAAAATATCAAAGTTGAGTAAATTAATAAACAAAAGTATTTTATCAGTCTTTCTATGCAGATATAACACAATACCACAGATTGGGTGGCTTAAACAACAGAAATTTATTTTTTCACAGTTCTGAGGTTAGAAGTCTGAGATTAAGTTATAGGAACATTTACTTTCTCCTGGCCTCTTTTCTTGGCTTTCTGATGGTCTTACTGTGTCCTTATGTGTTTTTTCCCCGTGCACAGAGTTAATCATGTCTTTTCTCTTCTACTAAGAACATTTGTCCTAATGAATTAGGGTCCTGTTTTTTTTAACCTTAATTAATCCTAATTAACCTTGTTAAGGCCTTATTTCCTGAAACAATTGTGTTAGGCTTCAATATATGAAGTTTAGTGGCATACTATTCAGTCAATTACAAGTATGGAATATGTATTTATATTATCATTACAAATTAAAAGCAAGCTTATATTCCTTGAGTGGTATTTGTGCTTTATTAATAAAAAAAATACAGGAAGTGTTAGAGATAGGCGAAGAGTCACTTGCACCACAGCAATTTAGTCAGAAAGAAGGAAAGAAAACTGTAATGGTTAATCTGGATTGTCACCTTGATTGGACTGACAGCTGTCCAGAAAATGTTTACGTTTAAGAGGCTTCTGGGTCTGAGTATGACTGCAGGTGAATTTCGAGAGATGACTGGTATGTGACAGCATGCTGAGGAGGAGACCTGCCTTGAGTATGTCAAAAGGCTGTCAAAAGGCTGGGGCCAGGAAGGAACAATAAACAGAAGGAGATAGCCAAGTGGATGCAAGCTAGATGACCAAGGACATCGGACTCCAACTTCTTCTGTCTTTCAACATGGACTTCAACAGCAATTCTCCAGGGAGTTTCCACACCTTTATGGGTTGCATCACTGGTCCCTGTTGCTCTGGGGCTTCCAGGTTCTTATGTGAATAATTATCCATTCCCATTCTGTCCAGGGCAGACAGCCACTGTTGACTACCCTGCTTCTGATGATAAGCCAGTCTAATAAATCCCCTTTGGTAATCACACATATACATATTCTATTGATTTTTTTCCTCTAGAGCAGTTTGATTAATACAAACACTAAAAATAGAATGATATTCTTAACATGGGAGTCAGTGTTGTTCCTTTACATCGTTACCAAATCAGATGCATCCCAAGCTTTGGTGTAGGCTGTGTTAGAGTCCAGGATGTGTGACGACTAGTATGGTGCTGAGATTGCTGAGGCTGGTTTAGAAAAGACTGTTCTGATAGCTAGGGTTTGGTTTCCTTGTTCTTGTCTGCATAGTTAAATATTATACAACTAAAGGTAATTCCTTGTATTTTACTGTGAAAAAATTTAGTACTAAAATAATTGGTATATATATATATATATATATATATATATATATGGTAAACCTTCTAAAGTTTACATTACAAATTTAATTCTCAATCCACAACCATGTTTATTTATTTATTTCCTTCCTTCCTTCCTTATTTATTTATTTTGGTGACTTTGGACTCAAAGGAGTGCTTTAGGGAGAGATTTTGCATCGATCCATGGCAAAGGGTCTCACATTTTGCATGCATCAAAATAACATGGATTAAAACCCAGAATTTTGGACCTCTATTCTGAGAGCTTCAGATTCAACAATCTTCGATAAAACCTAGGAATTTTCATTTGAGACAAGTTCTCAGTTGATGCTGATGTGACTTCTTTGGAGACCCTGCTGCTAAGGACTGAGCAATGGCTGTTATTAACTACTGCCTGGTGTCCTTAGACGACTCATAAGAAAAAACAGTCGCATATTGCTCTTTTGGACTTGAAGAATGAAGACATATTTACATGCAGTTCTCCTGCCAGAGAGTCTTGGAAGCGTTGTTGATGTTTTGTGTGCAGTTCCTGTGGGCCTTCTGTTCAATCACTGAAGACTGATCTGTTGAGACTCTGTACTTGCCAGGTTCTGTGACAGGTGGCTGACATGTTGTATTGTTCACAGGTAAGACTGCTGACTTTATAGAGATTGTGGTGTTTCCAGGCAGTTATATGGCTATTTTAATCAATATGTGAGCTCAGAGACCTTGAAACCAGATTCAGTCTCAGTTTGCCAAGTGTAGCTTTGTGTCTTTAAACGAATCATGGAACTTTCCTGGATCCCGGGTCCCTCTTCTCTAAACTGAGATTAGAATCATATTTGATGACTAAAGTATTTCTGGGAGGATATAACATTTAAAGGAGAAAGGAAAAGAAAAGAAAAAAACAAAACAAAACCAAGAACCAAGTACCAAAAAACAAACCTTAGTAACTTCTTCTACTCTATTGATAACATAATGGCATGAACACAACCAGCCACATAATTTGTGTAACTTATGTGGCACTTTAGATTGGTTGCTTAAAGTCCTGTTTAATTTCCTGTTCTGCTCAGGACCAGATGTAGTGGAAGGTATCTGAAGTAAGTGCCAAGCATCACAAAAGCCAGGATATCACACCGAAGCCCTCTGCGTCATCCTGTGACAAGTCCACTACAATGTCTTTTCTGTCTCTGTCATGAGGGTTAACCCTTCCTGTTGGCAGCTATGCTATTGCTGAGCACACATATGGTGAGATAAATCCTCACCCTAATCCAGACAGGCACAACAGCTATGTAAGACATAATTGCTAAAAAAAAAAAAAAAAAAAAAAAAAAATCCTTGGTTACCAGAGAAATCCAAGCATTATTAGTATGTCATCTCATTTCAAATGGTTAAATTTCTACTTAAAAAAAAAAAAAACAACTTGTAACCAAAAAGCTACTTTAATGACATTATAAATAATCACTCACTTTGGACCTGAAATCCTGAAATGGAGAGTAGTACAAAGACTTATACTGTGGTGAATTATCTCTTCTCTGTTGGTGCAGCCATGAATGGATAGGGTGGATAGGGATAGAAGGAAGAATGATAATTTAGGGAAATATCTTAGTTTCCGCCTGAATTCAGAGCCTGAGATTCTGGCTTCCTTAGGAGCAGGAATTAAGGGGTGGGGAGACTGAGAAGGGGAAAAGGACCCATATGCAGGTGAGTTTTGGGGTTACTCCTGTGGATGTTGGGGATTGATTCCCCAAGACCTCCAAAGAAGCAAAGAAAACCCCTCCCACAGCAGCTTTGTGGAGAGAGAGACTGTCAAGAGCACCCACAAAGACGATTCTGGGGGATTTTTTCATTCCATGCTCCTGGGCTGAATTTATACATGGATTGCAGGAGCTCCCATTGCCTTGGAGAAGGTCTGGGATAGAAAGTGATGGGACAGAAAGAATTAAAAAGTGGAAAGATCCTCCAGGTGTCCTAGACAGTAGGGCATTGCCAGAAGCAGGCTACAGGTGAATGTGAGCTACAACCAAGGCTGAGGCTGGCTGTGGGACTCTAATGTGAGAGAAACAGAGGCAACTGATACATAAAGTTGGAGTGGTTTAGTTTGGAGTTATATAAGGATTTTTTTTAAAGTATGGTAGGCTAGAGTAGATACATCTTGTTCTCTTTCCCAAATTCCCTGAAGTCATTAATCTTCATGTTCATCTTGATGAATATTGACTTGTAAGCACAAACTAAAAGAAAAGTTGACACATGACTTCTTCCCTTTTAAAATACAATATATACCCCTAATCTTGTGACCCTTCTAATAGAGATCCTCCAGAGAATCTCACACAATGTAGACCTTAGATTACCTTTAGCAGAATTGCCAGCAAGACTCACAACATTAGATCTCTCAAGATAAGGTAATTTTTATTCAGAAAACTCTGTACTGGAGTCTGGGGATTATAATGGTAGATTGTTTATTGCTTTGGGTTCTCCTATTTCTTGTACATTCACTGTGTTAAATTTTTCTTCTTAATCCCTCATATAGCAGTGGAATCGAACTTTAGCTGTCCATTTTTCTGTCTTTTGTTACAGGCTTGCTTGAGATGATTTTGTTGTTGTTGCTGTTGCTTATTACATGCAGTGTGTGAATGGAAAATTGTTTCACCTGCCATTTCTACCTGTTTGAACACAAATATTCTTGATCCAGCCCTGCATACTTTAGAATCATCCTGTCTCCAGGGGGCAAGAAGGATGGTAAGGGTGATCATATTATTAGAGGAAAATGGAGGCTCCTAACCTTGTGTGTTTTATTTCAATCCAGATATCAAGCATAGTTTGAGCTGAGATTAGAGACTTGTTTAATACCCTAATATTGTTGAGACACTAGCTGTCTGGAAAACTGGCATGGTAAATGGCTTATAGGTTTGTGATTTCACCTTTAAAAAGAGATAACAACCATATATGTTTCTCAGAATGCTTTTTTCTCAGACAGACTATAGTTTTCTTTTCAGACATTTTATGAAAGTACTTAATCTTATTGAACATATGGCCAGTGATATCTAGATACAACCAACTGATTTAAGAGTAAAGTGAACACTTAAGCTCAGGATTTCCTTTCTTTTCAGCTGGTATCACTAACTGTTTTCATGTAGTTTCAAAAATGTTCTTCTCTGTAACTAAAAATATGTTATGTAATGCAGGGTGGGCAAACGTATGGACCATGACTTCCACATTCTCTTTCATTAAAGGTCCTTTGACTGTCCTTTTATCATTCTGGGTTCTCAGAACTCAGATAAGTTTGCTGATAGGATTAGAGTGCAAACTTTATTAAACCCTGGTTCATGGCAGGTTTTATGGTTTTATTATACAGCTGGACAGAAGTATCTTAAAACTGCATTGTATAGTTCCCTAAATTTCATGCCTTTAATAAGTTCTCTTTCCAAAAGGGCACTCTGTAATGGTAATATAATGGCAACAAGAAAAGTTAATGATTTTAGAGCCTTATATTTTATAACCATTACCTGTAATAGATCAGATAGTGAAATTTTGGAATTTATTATGCCATAAATGGGAAGTAATATATTTGGGTGGTGGAACTGATTGGATTAGTGAGATGGAGCTATTAGAGCTGAAATTCTTTGGAGCTGGTTAAATGCAATCTCAGTAACATTGTTTTATCATTAGCCTTTCTATTAACACATCACTTGCATGGGAGACTCTCACTTGGCTTTCACAACTGTTTGGAACCCAACCTAGAACCCATAACTACAACAAAATCGTACTATGCACACACATATGTACATATACACGAGGGGAAGCTTGAATTGTAGCCCCCATGTATTGGATATGCAATGAAAAGCAGGTTTTTTTAAAATTTCCATCTAATTTTATATTTACTGTTTTCTATTTGTTACACATTTGCAGCTTTAATTATGAAATGAGTGAATTTAGCAAGTAAAGTAAGTTGAATAAAGAGATATTATGTTTCAAAACACTTATGAGTTAATATACACAATGATATTTTAAAATTTTGGCTTTTTAAAATAAAAGTTATTTTATGAAGGAAAATCTTACTTGTTATTGAAAAGCATTAAATAGAAAAGAGATATGTACATTAAATTGAAAACTTCATGCATTTGGAAACCATGAAAAGACTTCATGGTTGTACATAAGAAAAACATTTTTAAATGTAGTTGGAGAAAAGCTAAAATTACATATCCCAAAGCAATACATTTATAAACTCTTTATAATGCCTATGACTAGCTATAAATTAGTTATAAAGTAGTATAGAAACTTCAAGAAATGAAAATCATTAAGTTTGACAATGAATATAGTAAATAATTGAAAATTGGCTACATAGAACTGTCTGATTTGCTACATGAAACTGGGAAAAGTGGGTAATATTCATGAAAAGGAATGAAGTCTTAGATATATTGCAAGACAAAATAATTATGTTTTTTGGGCTAATATTACCTAAGTCCCAAGATCATTGATGACACATAGAAATGCTTATCATGCAACAGTATAGCCAGCTAATAAGTGGACTAATGGACCATTTTCATTACTGGCCTGTCAAGATTCTTCAAAGCTATGTATTTCATTTAACTTTATAAAAAACTGAAGATATGAATAAGCAATGAAGTTAAAATATGAAAACAATGACAGAAAAGATTTAGAATGATTACAAGTAGAATAAGGCCTGCCTACATTTTAAGTGCATTACAGGCATAGATATAGACATAATATATATCAATAATTAATACATAATGTATATTAATTAATCTCTTTATATGTATGCAATGAATGTATGCTGCACTGGTATTTCAAAGTATTCCCCAGTTAATTTCAGCTATCATCTGAAAGGCTCTCAGCTTTTATATTCCTTTCCCTTTATTCTATTTATATAAGATCCAAACTTATTGAAAAACAGCAACTTGGAGACGGAGAAATAATAGAATAAAGGGGAAAGACTATAAAAGCTGAAAGCCTTGCAGTACTGCTTTGATAATTTGTAGTCACTGCCTGAAATCAGCTTTGTGAGGTGAGGGTGAGTGTCAGATGGAGCTACAGCTAATTTTTTAAAAATAGTGGTGCTGGCAACATTGATGACATCTATAAAGATTCTTTATTTTTGACCAGGTGACATAGATCAAGGTACTGGACGGATCTTGCTCTGCTGCACTATTCTGTCCAAACATCAAATTTAAGACTTAATCTCTTATTTATATAATGCAGCGAAGAATATCAATTTAGTTTAATTTGCTTCTTTAGATTGGATATTAAGAAAACATGCTGCTGATAAAATGCATATGATCCTTAATTTGCATTTCAAATAATGTGTAATGACAAACACTCCATATTTAATCTTGCACTCTATAATGCACATCTAAAAAGACAGATAAAGATTTCTTATAAAGCAGTTCTCTGTGATCTGAAGCACAACGAATAGTTGTTAGATTTACTTACACATTTATATCCCTTGGTTTACCAAGTATTTCAAATTTCTTACAAAATGTATGCAATGAAGGATAAAACAAAATTTTTAGGAAAATAAAAATAGAGATTAAAAAAATAATACCAGGTTAATATTTGTACACTAGCCACTGATAAATCTCAAAATTACTGTTTGTCACAGTAAAATGAAAAGGTATCAGCATTTTATTCATTGGATTAAAAAATTTAAGAATTTGTTTCATCTTTTTATTATATAGCTATTCTTGATATGAAGATGTAAATGGGGCAGGACCTCTAGAAAATGTCATTATATTTAATGAGCTTCTTAATCACAGCATGTGTGTGTGTGTGTATGTGTGTGTGTGTGTGTGTGTGTCCATATGAATATATGTAAATTTCCATAATGAAAATAAAATAGGTTTCACTGAGAGTGGTGGTACACACCTCTAATTCCAGCTACTCAGGAGGGTGAGACAGGATGATCACAAGTTAAAGGCCAATCTAGACTATTTAGTGAGATCCTGTTTCAAAAAAGAAAGAAAAAGAAAAAAAAAAGTTGGGGCTATTTAGCTCACAGTTGTTGAAGCTGAAAAGTCCAAACAGCCTGGTGCCAGTTTTGGTGAAGACCTCCTGGCAGATGGCATCACGATAAGAGGTCATGAGAGGGAGACATCACATGGTGAGGCAAGACAAGAAGCCAGAGAGTGGGAGGAATCAGGTTTTATAAAAGTGAGAATCAACCATGGTTTTATAAAAGTGAGAATCAACCATGGTCTTATAAGCACTGTGTCCATTCATTCTTCCCTCCCTCCCTCCGTTGCTCCGTCTTCTGGGGAAGCTGTAGAGACTACATCCAGTAGTGGCAGCCTCACAGGTAGACAGTCTTGGCACCCCTGTGTTAACTTCCTGAAATGGAGCCAAACCAGAAAACTACCCTATTTTGGAAGACCTATATTGTCAATGACATTGGCAGTCATATGAAAAATAATATTGGTTTTAAGACAAAACACAAAACCGCATTCAGGCTGTTGGACTCATGAAAGGGTGGATTCATGAGAGGTTAATTGGAAAATTATGCTAGAAAGAGATAAGAGAAATTTAGGCATAAGTAATAAAGTGATTATCGTGGTGAACCACAAAATTTAAATTGAGTTAAAATAGGTGGAGTTGGTGGATAGATAGAAAGTGTCCGTATCATCGGATTAGCATATTAGGACATTGTTGAATGAAAGAATTGGGAGGGTATTCAAGCAAATGAGAAGAAGGTATAAGAAAAGCTGTTTTAAAGTGGATGCTTTGTATCAAGTTTGAAAGGATTTTTATTTTCTTGTGATCTCAAAATCCAGGGCTTGATCACAGAAACAAATGATTGAAGAGATATAAAGGAAAATTAAATTACCAATTATAAGATCAACTGAAAAGCCAAGGATGTTAGGGAGGACTATTTGAAAGACATTCAATTCATACATTCTACTCTAATAATATTCTAGCAGTATTAGTGGATGAAACCAGAACAGCAAAAAAGCTCATATTGTAACTCCCTTGACGTATCTCTACCTTTTTCAGAATTACTTTCTGTAAACCCAAGATAGGAATGTCCGATGAAGATGTGGACATTGGCATCAGACCCTAGTTAGACAGCACTAGGATGTCTGCTTACTCTTGAAGGCTGTTTCGTTTTTTTCCTAATATAAAGAGAATGCTGAAGATTTTAAAATAAAGACAATAAATTTAAACATCTTGGCAACTAAATGTTATTATTGTACAATGTCGTGGCTTCCAATTTTGTTCGATGACCTGGCATTAAACTTCACCACTATATTTCTTGTAAGGACATAGGTGAAAACAATATCCACCAGATTATTTACTGTTCCTCACATAAACTTCCTTACAGGCATGCACGTGCACACATACGCATGCATACAGAACCTTCCAGATTGAATTGCCAGGAAAAATTTACTTCCACTGAGAAACAGTTTTTGTTCTCTTCACATTCTCTGCAAATCATGTTAATGGGTATTCAATCATCTTTAGCTTTGGTGACTAGGTAGTTACAGCCAGAATTGTGGCTTAACTTTAGTATAGAAAAGGACTGTGTGAATATCATAGACATGTTCCTTCTTCCATAACCTTTGGTTTTAGTATAATCTAAGACTTATTCATTTTAAAAATTTCATACCTTTTACACACCACCTCAATCCCTTTGCCTGTGTATGTATATATTTATGAATAACATCAATATTCTGGACTCTAAAACTATAAATAATTGAAAAATGGGGTCCAAAGAATTTCTTTTCCTTCTCTTCCCCCCTCTTTACCTCCCTCCCACCTTCCCTTCTTTCCTTCCTTTTTTTCTAACTACAGTGAAAGTTTTCCATTTGTGACTAGTATAAAGCAGTTTTCCTTGTTTTTATTAAGAGAGAGGGACAGTGAGAGAGAGAAAGAGAGAATAAATTTTTATATAGTTTTTCCTGTGATTTTTGTTGCTCCAACACTTGTGCACGTGGTGCTGGGGCTTGAACTCATGTGCTCATGCATGCCAGGCAAGCACTGTAACTGCTGAGCCACCACTTGAGCCCCAAGCTCTTTTCCTTTTGTAAGGAACAAGATGAGCAGTTATTTTCTTCCTTGGCAGTCTTATAACATGTCTGCCTGCATGCTACATTTTGATTTGAAAGGCTAGATGTGTATTATGTTGTTTCTTAATTTGGTCTAACGTATACTATAATAAATAATTATTTTCATTGAAATTCCTTACAATTTAACAAGAGTTCCAGAGATTTTCTTCTGAATTATATTTTAATGGATATTTTAATGAGAAAGTTAGATGAAAAAAAATGAGGCATTATTTCATGCTCTATTATTTGAATCAAGCAGATAATTTAGTAATATACTACTGCAAGAAGACCTTGTTTCACTGTATCTCAGGTACCATGCTAAGTTGAACAACTGGAAGTATCTTTGAGAAATATCTCACAGTTAAATGCTTCTGGCTTTTTAAACCAGAAAGCAAGTTCATCTTTGACCTGTAATTTGATATTCTAAGGACCAGTTGCTATGTACTTTAGTAACAAGTGTGATTAAGCCAGTTGGATTTCATCCAATCTCCTACTTATTTTGTCACTGGGAAAGCTGACACTAGCCATATCATGGGCTATAAACTTCACCTAAGTAAGTTTCAAGGAAGGCAAACACATAGAAGTAAAGGAAGAAAGTGCAGTTATTATCAATCCTGTAATAGCTAAATGTGGCAAATGATACACAAAATAGGCTACCCACATATTTTTTTTCTGAACATATTATCATACTATTTTAGGAAATATTTGTTGTATACCCATGGATGGAAAGCATTAATTTCTTGTAAGAGAGAAGAAAGTAAAGCAAATAGCCCAGACTTCAGGAAGCTTCTCTCTCTCTCTCTCTCTCTCTCTCTCTCTCTTTTTTATAGAGAGAGAGAAAGAGAGAATCAATTTTATTTAGTTTTTCATGTGGCTTTCATTGCCACAGAAGAGACTTCATTGTGTACGTGGTGCTGGGGTTCGAACTCACATATTTGCGCCATGCCAGGCAAGCACTGTTTCCGCCGAGCCACCGAGGAAGCTTCTCTTATGTGCAGAGTACTACTCAAGCTCATGGGGTAATTTTTTTTTATGGTATGGTTCTTATAAAGTAACATTTTATAAATTTCAAAGTGACAAAAAGTTATATGCATGGAACGCTTGTCATGAGGGAAATTTCCAGCATAGTTCAGGGACATAGGAAACCTATTTCAATTTCAAATCCCCAAATCATTTGCCTGATGTTTGAGTTATCCAAATTCTTCCTTACTTTGTGCTAATGTGTTTCCTCACTGAACTTTTTCACATAGGCTGCTTCATTGAGGGTAATAGCCTTTAATGCATTTATCGAAGTTCTAATGAAGACTCCTAGATGCAAGGCATTGCCCAACAGCTACGGATTCACAGCCCACAAGTTAGTACTGCCTTATCCTGATTGTATTATTTTTCTCTTCCAGGATTAAACTTTCTCATATTCTTGAGCTATTTCATTTTATAATAAATCAAAGGTTATATGTGATAAGTTCATTTTGTTTTGTTTCTCAAGCTTTTTCCAACTTCCAAATATCACAGTCTTTTTCTATTGAATTTCCATACTCTATTACTCTGAATCACACAGCTTAATATTGATATTTCAGTGTTCTCTTTTACAAGTAATAACTTTTATTTTCATAGTAGAGGTAAATTAAAATATTGAATGAAGGAATCACATTTAACAATAAGAATTTTCTGTAGTGTATCGTAAGGCTTGTAGGGAATCATACTTCTTTTCACTTTCTTTAAACTCTTTAAAACCTGCCCATTACATTCAAAGTAGAGACTAGATTCCTGCATATGGCCTGGATGACATTCCTCCATAAATACCTGATTAGTACTAATTTGGTTTATAATATTTCACAATTAAATTCATGAAGATGATTGTTTCATAGTTTGTATTTCTTGTAATATCCTATTAAAGTTTTCTTACCAATGGTGTGCTAGTCTCATAAAAACATCAGATGTTGCTCTCTCTTTTTCTGTTATCTGGAAAATTTTGAATAATACTGTTTTGATAGAGAAGCTTTGAGGGAAAACTCTGAATCATTGGTCAAATATTCCTCAAAGATACAGGGTTATTTGTCTTTATCTTTATTATGTTATCAATTCCACTAAGTTTGTTTCTCCAGGAATTATCTCTTCTATTTTGTTTTCAATTTATTTCTGTGGAAGTTATTCATATTTCCAAATTACTATTGTGTTGTCGATATCTGTAGTACTGTCCCCTTTAATGGATTTGCTATTTTTAAATGGCATTGCCATAAGTTAATTAGTTGTTATCAAAAAAGATTATTATTTTTTTATTAGATGCTTATTTAATAATTTATGAATTTCTTCTCTTATTATGTTATTATTTTCATAGGGTTAACTTTCCTCTTTTAAAAAGCTTTTGAGAGCATTTTTAAGTTCAGAGCAAAATTGAGAAGAAGGTACAGGGATACTCTCTAAATCCTCTACCTCCACACATGCATACATCCTTTTTCCATCTCCTCATCAAACAAAATACTTGGGAATTAAAATAAGAAAGGAAGTACATGACCTCTACAATGACAATTATAGAACAGTGAAGTAAGAAATTGAAGAAGCCCTGAGAAGATGGAAAGATATCCCATGTTCTTAGATAAGCAAAACCAACATAATTAAAATGGCCATTCTGCCAAAAGTACTTTACAATTTCAAGGCAATCTCCATTAATATACCAATGACACACTTCAGAGATATGGAAAAATGAATTCTCAAATCTATTTGGAAGAATAAGAAACCTAGAATAGCCAAAACAACATTAAGTTTTAAAAAAATGAAGCAAGAGGTATCACAATACCTGAACTGAAATTATACTATACAGTTGTAGTAACATAAACAGCATGCCATTGGTATCAAAACAGACATGAAGATCAATGGAATAGTATAGAAGACACAGACAAATCCATAAATTTTTAACCAGATGATATTTGACATTGGGGCAAAAATATAGATTGCAGGAAATAAATAATGGTGGATAAGCCATGTGTAGAAAAATAAACTTAGGTCCTATCTCTCAGGGTGCACAAAAATCAAATTGAATTGAATCTAGGACCTAGTAATTGAACCAGCTATCTCACAACTATTATGAGACAAAAAACAGGATCAATGCTCCACCATACAGCTGTAGGCACTGACTTCCTTAATAAGACTCCCATAGCACAAGAATGAAAACCGAGAATCTATGATTGGGATACCATTAAACTAAAAAGCTTCTGCACAGCTAAGGAATCAATTAAGAATGTAAAGAGAGAGCCTGCAGAATGGGAGAAAATCTGACAGGGGGTTAATATTCAGAATATACAGAGAACTCAAAAACACATTCAACCTAATCAATAAATGAGCTAAACAACTAAACAGAAACTTCTCAACAGAAGTACAGATGGACAATAAATATGTATAAAAATGTTCTAAATCTCTAGCAATCAGAGAATGTAAATCAAAACTACACTAAAATTTCACCTCACTCCAGTAGAATGGCAAAGATAAAGAATACAAAGATGCTGGAGAGGTTGTGGGAACAAAGGAACACTTACACACTCTTGGTGCAGACTAGTACAGCAACTCTGTAGAGTAGTATGGAGATGCCTCAAAAAGCTAGTGATGGAACCACCATATGACCCAGCTATTCCATTCCTGGGTATTTTCCCAGAAGATATAAAATCAACATATTACAGTGACAAAGCTACATCAATGCTTGTAGCTGCACAATTCACAATAGCTAAATTATGGAATCAATCCAGATGCCCTCCGCTGGATGAATGGATCCAAAAATTGTGACACACACACACACACACACACACACACACACAATGGAGTTCTACTCAGCTATTACTATTAAAAAGATAAAAATCATGGTCTTTGCAGGGAAATGGATGGAAATGGGAAAATTATGCTGCATGAAATAAGCCAAACCCGGAGACTCAAACTTTAAATGTTTTCTCTCATATGTTGATGCTAGAGTTAAACTAACGATAGGGTGAAATATAGTCAAGTTAATATAATAGACTCACCAAAGTTGGAATAATACATGACCTACAGAAAGTCTAGTTATGGGGAGGAGGGAGGATGGAGAGGGAAAAAGGGTCTATAAATAATGTATGATATATTTTACTCCCATGAGAAGCTAAATAATACTCATATGCACATTTAAAACTGGAAAATTAAAAAATATATTATATATGTATATATACATTAATATCCATAATTGAGGAGAATGCAAAGGAAGCAGGAGACCAGGGAATGGAGAGGGCATCC
The DNA here is from genome assembly GCA_004027875.1 of Aplodontia rufa. Lineage (NCBI taxonomy): Eukaryota > Metazoa > Chordata > Mammalia > Rodentia > Aplodontiidae > Aplodontia > Aplodontia rufa. The sequence continues at coordinate 43,477 of PVKS010012835.1, forward strand.
TGGGTAAGAATTGGGTTCATATTACATTGTCATTATGTGAGAATGTATGGATGTGTAATAGTGGATTCCTTCACCGTGTAAGACTATGTTGTACCAATGCGGGGGGAAGCCCCACACCTTATTATAAACTGAAGTCAATAGTTTATTCACTCTTGATGCAACATGTTCCATGAGCTTTGACAAATTTATGATATATATCTACTACTACAGTATTACACAAAATAGTTTTATCATCCTAAAAATCCTTTGTATTACACCTATTTCTCCTCCCTTCTCTCCTATGGCTTGGTAACCTGTAGGCTTTTTATTGTCTCCATAGTTTCATGTTTCCCAGAAAGTCATAGAGTGGACTACACAGCTTGTAGCATTTTTTTGACTGGCTTCTTTCACTTACTAATACAAGTTTAATTTTTCTCCAGATCTTATCTTGGATTGATTGTTTATATCACTTTAGCTCTGAATAAAATTCATTTGCTTGGATATTCAGCAATTTATTTATCCACTCACCTATCATAACATATCTTGTTTACTTCTGAGTTCTAACAATTACAAATAAAGCCGTTATAAACTTGTATGTACAAATTTTCATGTGTATATAAGTTTTCAACCCATTTTGAGAAATACCAAGAGGTACAGGTGCATCATCATACGGCAATTATTATTTTTAGATACTTTAGGAAGCTGCCAAGCTGTCTTTCAAAGTTGCTGTACCATTTTTTTATTTCGTATTCCCACAGGTAATAAATGGGATTTCCAATTGCTTTTAGTCAGACACGATTTGTGGCCATTCTAATAGGTGTATGGTGGTACTTTGTCTTCTTATTTGCATTTACCTAATAATATCAGATGTATCTTTTCATATGCCTGTTTTCTAGTTGTGTTTCTTCTTTGGTGAGGTGTCTCTTCAGATATTTTTCCCATTTTTAAATCTGGTTATTCACTTTCTTATCATTTAGTTTCACAGTTCTCTATGTTTTCTATGACATTTTAACAGATATGTTATTTACAGATACTTCTAGTTTATGATTTATTTTATCATTTTGATGGTATCTTTCACAGAGTATAAAGATTTAAAGTTTAAATGAAGGTCATCTCATCTCATCAATTCTTTGTTTGATGGATTGTGCTTTTGTTTATTTTCTAAAAATTCATTGCTAGGCTCAAGTTCATCTAGAAATTTATCTTCTAGGAGTTTTCTAGTCTGAATTTTATATTTTTGTGAAAGATCTAAGATCTGTGTCTAGATTTTTTTTCACATTGATGTTCATTTGTTCCCGAACCGTTTGTTTAAAAAAAAGTAAATTTTCACTCCATTGTTGTGCTTTCGTTTCTTACTATGAAGTATTTTAGTTATGAATATTTCTTAAAGTTCTCTACCAAGTTGAAGAAGTTCCTTTCTGTTAAACATTTATTTTTATCATGAATGAATGTTTAATTTTGTCAAATGCATTTTCTGCATCTATTGATATCATTTTTTTTCACTCTACAGTTATGGATGTGATGAATTGCATTATTTAATTATTTAATTTTTGGTTATTGAACCATCTTTGCATACCTTGGGAAAATCCCATTTGGTTTTGGTATATAATTCTTTTATGGAATGTTGGATTCAATTTGCTAATATTTTGTTTAGGATAATTGCATATATGTTCATTAACAATATTTATCTGAAACTTTCTTTTGTGTAGTACTTTTGTTCAATTTTGATATAGGCTAATGTTTGTCTCATAAAAAGAATTAAGAAGTCTATTCTCTTCCCTTTGTTTCTAACTTATTTATTTATTTATTTTCATTCATTCATTTAGTTATTTATTTTTCTGTTTCTGGGTATTGAACAAAGAAATGCTCTGCCACTGAGATATGTACCCAGGCTTTCTCTCTGTTTTTCAGACAAGTTCTCACTAAATTGACCAGTCTTGTCTGGTACTTGTGGAACTCTGGCCTCAGCCTCCTAAATCACTGGGATTATAGGCATGTACCATTTTATCTGGCTCTGCTTATAACTCTAGAAAAAGACTGTAGAAAATTGTTATCATATTTTTTTCTTAAATGTTTGGTATAATTTACTAGTGAGCCTATCTGAGCCTAGTGCTTTCTGGTTTTGGAAGACTATACATTATTGATTCAATTTCTTTAAAAGACATGTCTTTAATATTCTTGAAGGAAGAACTTTTTTCTTAGACAATAGATTCTAGTCTTCTTTTTTGTTTTTCTTTCTCATATTAAATTTCCCTCAAAGACTGGGCTTGGCTGCATCTACAAATTTTGTTGTACTGTACTTTCTTAACCATTCAGGTCAAATGTTTTCTAATTTCCATTGTTTACTTATTTTTTCTCTTTCTTGCCTCCTTGCCAACCCCTCTTCCACATTATTTGTAAGTATCTTGCAGAGTTTAAAACACCTAGAGATGTTCTAGATATCTGTTGTTACTGATTTTTAGATTTACCCATGGAAGACAGAGAACAATAATTTCAATCCAGGAGTAACTGAGAATTGTTTTTTGGACTTACACATAAATCATTTCGATAAATACTTTATAGGACTTGAAAAGATGATTTTATTTCTTTGACATTGGTTTATATATTACATTCAGTATTATATATAAATGTATTTTATATATGATACACTATACATAAAAATTAATACCAGCTTGCCGTTTGTATTGTTAATCTTATTTTTAATTTGTTCTATTATTTTTTGAAAAATATTTATTTTGCCATTGAGATTATGTTCTATACATCTAAGTTTTCTGTCATTTTTTTACTTTATGTAATTAGGCTATATTATTAATAGCATAAAAATAGAATGATTATACTGGTTATATTTTCAGAAGGATGGGCACTATATTTTATTTTTCTTGCTAAGATTTTTTGCTATGAAATTAATATTTCAACTTATTTTGCAATATTTTATATTCATCACTTCTGTCTATTAATCCATTTATCATGAAAAAAATTTTGTTTTTCAAAAATATTGTACATATAGGGCTGGAGCAGTGGCTTAGCAGTTATGGTGCTTGCCTGTGTCATGCACGAGTATGAGTTCAAACCCTAGCACCATGTACACAATGAAGTGTCTCAGGAATGAAAGTCATATGGAAAACTAAATAAAGATTACTTCTCTCTCTCTCTCTCTCTGTGTCTCTCACTGACCCCTCTTTATTTAAAAAATATATTGCACATATAAAAAGCACCATATTTTAATGCTACTCAGTAACTTCATATTTAATGCAATTATTGATATTTTTATGTTTAAGTCTGTCTTTTTCTTGCTATTTATTGCTCTTTCTTCTTTTGTGTTTTGAAAACAATCTTGTAATTTTATGATTCTATATCCTATTAGCTTCAATCCTGTTGGTTTTTGCTATATATCTTTCTTACTTTTCTTTATGTGGTTGCTCTAATGATAACAACTTCATTAATAAAATACTGCTATAAAATTAAATCCTGCTATGAAATAGTATTTTGCTACTTCTCAGATGATGAGAGGATTTCAAAGAATTTTAGCCACTTTTTGCCATTCTTATTTATTCTTTATAATTATTATCATGAATTCTGTCTATAAATATTGCAATCCCATGAATCAAAATTGCTACTGATTGTACAATAAATATTCATTTAGATCTATCTAATTTATCATTTTGTTGTTCTTTATTTAATTTTTTAGTTTCTTCTAGATTTCTGCTTATGTGGAGAAAATACATCATTTATTCATTGAAAAGAATGTATTATTAATTCCACAATATTTATTGAAGATCTATACTTTTCTTATTTCATTTCTTCTGTCATTCACTTAAGTTTCCACCATTAATTGCAGAAGCACTATGGAAGATTCCTCTGCTTCCAATGCCAATCTCAATAGTTTGCAAAAGTTTGGCAATTAATAAATATTTATAAATTAATGTGTTAGCTAAACATTAAACTCTGTTGTACTGATATCTACTTTGTGAAATATCTTTAAGATAGCACATAATATACCTCATGTCATGGAAAGTATCATTGATGAGGATGAGAATACATGATCACACAGGATCAAAAATTCTCCTGTGTTCTTTTACTCTATCCAAAGGCAAAATGAATTCATCCCATAATCTCTGCAAAATAAAATCCTGAAGTCTTCAAATAAGTTCATATTAGTTGAACGTTTATCATTTATCAGGTATTTAAATATTAGTGTATAAAACAAAACAACTTTTTATTCCAATAGTTTGCTTTCCATTTCACATAACCTAGGATTCATGAAAATTTGGTATCAAATTTGTTTTTCCCCTGAAAAGCTACCTTTAACATTTCTGGTAGTAACTAATGCCTACTGGTATTGAACATTCTCAGTTTTTGACTATGAAAGTTGTTAATTTGTTTTCCTTTCTAAAATATATATATATATATTTTTTTCACTTGTTTCAGATTGTCTGGTGTGAAAAATATACTCACCTGTCCAAATCCAAAGAATGGACTGAGAGACAAAAGGTACAGGGAAAGTAAAAGCACCTGGCTTTGCAAGGTTTGGTGCCTGGTCGTGGACACCCAGATTGGGTGCAATCATCATTTTATGCCCTAGAATACAAGATCTCTCCCTGGGTCCTTATTGACTGGGTACTAGGGGATATACAATCTCTGTGAGAAGTGCTTAAAGAAATATACATTTGTTGTTCCCATCTCCCTTTGTTCTCTTTTAGCGGGAAAGTCTTCTTTGGGTGCATGCATTCTGACAGGTATTTAGTTCTTACTTCTTTTTCTTTATTTTTTTATTGCATCTTTTTTTTATTGCCTCAAGATAGTCTTACATTTAGGGGGAATCGTTGCCATACAATCCTGAACAAATGCATAATGACAGAGCAAGTAGAGGCTGATAGCATTCCATGGTCTCCTCCTCCCCCACCATTCCCTTCTACGTTACCCATGTTAGTTGGGCTTCTCATGGAAGTCAAAGGTTCCCCACTGGGTTGATAACCCCCTACTCCCTCCCTCCAGCTGTCTTGATATCACTCATATTCCCTCCTTCAACTCCCTGCCACCCACTCTTCATCCTTCAGCATCAAAGTCAAGATTCCCCCTGATCATGTAAAAATTCACCCATGTTGAGGTTGTTATTAGCTTAGCCAACTATCAGTCTGTTTCTGATTGTATACTAGCTTCCACATATGAGATAAAACATTTGGCCCTTGAGTCTCTACGTTTGGGACATTTCACTCAGCATAATTTTTCCCATCTCCATCCATTTGACTCCAAATGCTGCAATATCATTCTGTCTAATAGCAGAGTAGAATTCCATTGTATATATATGCAACACAGTTTTTTAATTCACTCGTCCAGTGAGGGGCATCTGGGTTGCTTCCATAGTTTAGCAATAGTAAATTGAGCTGCTATAAACATTGATGAAGCTCTGTCTCCTTAATATGCCAATTTTAGCTCTTTTAGGAAAATACCTAGGAGTGGGATAGCTGGGTCTTAAGGTGATTCCAGGCCTAGTTTATTGAGGAGTCTTCACACTGCTTTCCAGAGTGTCTGTACAAGTTTGCAGTCCCACCAACAGTGTGACAGAGTTCCTCTTTTCCCATAGCACCTCCAACATCTGTCATTGTTTGTATTCTTCATTTTTGCCACTCTGATAGGAGTGAGGTGGAATCTCAAGTGAAGTTTGATTTGCATTTCTTTGAAAATACTTGGGCATCAATCTAACAAAGGATATTAAGGACCTCTACAACAAAAACTATTAAACATTAAAAAAGAAATTGCAGAAGACTTGAGTAGATGGAAAAACATTCCATGTCTTTGGTTAGGCAGAATCAATATAATCATAATGGCCACTCTACAGAAAGCCCTAAACAGATTCAGTGCCTTGCCCATCAAGATACCAATCACAGGGGATGAAGCAAGATGGCGTTCTGAAGACAAAAGGCTTTTCCTGCACCTCCGTGACTGATCAGGATTTCTCCAACTTCTCGCCAGTATTTCCAGGTGCGTTTGGGGAGATTGGCATTGTGAACCACCAGTCCTAATCTTGGCAGTAGATTTGAGGAGTAGAGACTTGGAAGCGACCTGTGGCTTTGTTCTGATCTGTCTCGGCTGCAGTGCGGCAGCCGCCGCCCCGTGGCAGCAGCCGCTCCGCCTATACTCCCGCCCGCCAGAGTCACATCTGCAAAGAAAAACCCGCGCAACTTTAAAATCAGCGTTCTGGCAAGGACCCCTCTTGGACCTGCGTTCTGTTTTGCGATGGGATCGGCGACTGGAAATAGCATCCAAGCAAGTGCGGAGCGGCGACTTGTGCGGAGGAGGCGGGGTGGATTCGGCAGGGGCGAGGAGGCCCAGCAAGCATCCGTGCTTTGTCCGCTTGCTGGTTGCCACACTCCCAGCCCGCCCGTTCAGGGCGGAACCTCTTTGGGACTGCAAAGCAAGCTCTGGGTGCCCCGTCAGGAAGCAGCGGAGATCGAGGGAGGAGACGGGTCCAGAAGGCTTGGCTGAAGCCCTAGGGAAGTTGTGGGAGCAGCGAGGGAGGAGGAGCATCCATTTGTGAGACCACACTTCCTGCCCTGGACCCGCCTCCCCCGGGTCTGCAAAACCAGGCTCATAGGACTGTGCTTGGATCCAGCAGCTGAACACAGGCAGTCTCAGCAGAAGGTGGAGTCCGGGGCCTGAATCCTCCTTTCATAAAGGATCTGGGACTGAGGAGTAACGGAGTTGAAGGCTCTGTCCTCCCAACACAGACTGGTCTTTCACAGGGCGGAAAAGCTGACCCTCACATCAGGGATCACAGAAGTCATGTCCGACAACTACCAGCAGATGGAGCTCTGATAACATATCTTCTGACTTTCAGATCCCCTGAATACATCTTCAAAAAAAAGTTAAAACTGGTCATATTCAGCCAGAAATAGAAGATCCATTCCCTGAAAGGACCAGAGACAATCATACTATCAATACTTCCAGGGTTTTTCTATTAAGTATAAATTTCCTTTTTTTTTTTTGCCTTTATTTCGACTTCATTTTCTAGGCGTATACCAAGGCGATATAAGGTGGAGTTTACTGGTTCTCCAATATGTAAAAACTCTAATGGTTTTTTACTTTTCTGTAACGCTAACATTGTAGAACAGTTAACCCCTCCCCCTCCCCCCTTTTATTCTCTTTTTCTTTTTCTATCCCGTCTCTTTTCTTTTCTCTCTCTCCTCTTAGAGGGACAATTAATAATAGTAGTTCTTCTTAGTTTGGGAGCCTGTTTTTAAGATTTCTTTCTCTTTTCCCTTTTTTTCCTATTTAGCATATCTCTGACTCACTCTTACCCATCCGTCCTAGCCCTGTTATCATTCTTGAGAAGAAGGACTCTAGTCAGTTCATAGTAACTGAAATATTTTATGCCTGAAGAACATAATTCTCAGGGAACACTTCTTCCCTTAAATTTTAGCAATAACCCAAATCCTGCCAACAACCCTTTTACCCTTCCTATATTAGGCCACAGCTATCCTAGCTTCCCCTCGGATCTGTATCTTCTTTTCTAATTCTTTCTTTCCTGCTTTATTTCATAGTTAGTAAATCTTTTCTGTTCATTTTCCTTTTCTCTTCAAATGTTTTCCCCTTAGCATTGTCTTGTTCTTTCTACAGCAAATTCTTTAAATCCTCCTCTTTCTCACTGTACATAATTGGTATATATAAACCTCTCTCTTAATTTTACGGGCATTAACCCCCCTTCTGACTCCAAATTAGTTAACTCAATTTCACCCCCCAATGTTAAGACTGTGTAAATATTACTGCGGTAATTGTTAATCTGAGTAACACGTATTTGTTTCTGAATTTCTGTCATAGGTAATAGTAATTTTCTAGTATCACCAAAAGTATTGATTATTACTTACATTACTTGTATAGGCTGAAATTGATAGTCCATTATAGTGGATGCTAAATAACTAATTCACTACTGTTTATTGTAAGCTTTGATTGCTAATTTACTTCTAGCACATGAGGTGTTGGAATTCTGCAAGGGTAACAAACAGTTTAGAGTAAAAGGGGTTGTCTTGTGAAATCAACTCTCCTGAAAAAACCCCATCTCAAAGAAGGGTTGGGACAGATCTCCCAACCCAACAGCTTAGTCCGTAAGGCAGAAGACAGGAAAAAGAACCACAGAACCTGTAGTGCTCCCACAAAAGTTTCACCGGGTAAATAATAGAGAAGAATCTCTTCAAGCATGAGAAATAAAACTCGAAGAGGCTCACTACAATCCCAAAACTCCCCTGATAGGGGGGCTATGGCCAGGGACTGGGATGAAAATCTAGAACAATATATCAATGAGCTGATAACAAAAAGGATCATCGACTTAAAAGAAGAGATAATGAAGGGAATAAAGGAGAAAATCCAAGATCTGAAAGACTCGATTATTACAGTAATAGATTCTCTCAAGAAGGAAGTTACAGACCTCAAATCTGTAGTCAATGACATGAAAGGGACCATGCAAGAATTTAATAATAGATTAACTTCAGTAGAAAGTAGAACCTCTGCCAATGAAGAAAGAACCTCCGAAAATGAAGACAGGTTGACCAAGCTAGAGCTCACAGACATCAAAAAGGAAAAAAAAATTTGAATGACCATGACCAGTATTTCAAGAACGTCTGGGATGAAATGAAGAGAAACAATCTGAGAATAATTGGAATACAGGAAGAAATTGAGACGCACACCAATGGTATGAGAAGCATTCTCAAAGAGATCCTGAAAGAAAATTTCCCTCAAATAAAAGTAGAATCTGACATGCTCATCCAGGAAGCTTATAGGACACCCAATAGGCCTAATCAAAAGAGAAACTCACCTAGACATATCATATTCAAAATGTACAACAGAGATACCAAAGAAACTATATTGAAAGCAGCAAGGGAGAAACGCCAAATCACATTCAGAGGCAAGCCAATAAAAATTGTATGTGACTTCTCAACCCAGACTCTGGAAGCAAGAAGGTCTTGGAATAATATCTTTCAACTTCTAAATGACCACAACATGCAGCCTAGAATTCTATACCCAGCAAAACTCAACTTCAAATTTGATGGAGAAATAAAAACTTTCCATGACAAAACAAAACTGGCAGAATTTGTCAACAGAAAACCTGCCCTACAAAGAATTCTCAAGGAAATACTCCAGACAGAAGAACAA
>PVKS010012836.1:0-29241 GCA_004027875.1 Aplodontia rufa
TGTTAACCTGCTTGGCTATTAGAGTTCTTAAATAAAACTCAGGGTATAGTCACTGGGTTTTTTTCCTTATACAAATGCTGAGTTATAAAAGCCAATTATGCTCCATTACCTGGACAAAATGTATCAGGGAATAATATAGCAGCGTCTTCCTGTCTTTCACAAAATTAATTAGCAATCTTATGTTTCTTATGCAAAAGACTTTCATTAATTATCTGCAGAATTCTTCAATGGAGTAGCAATTGACATTCATTTTCACTTCTTTTGTTGATCCCAAGTGGGAACCAAGAGCTAATTAATGAAGCTCAAGTGCTCCAATGGCTGAGGGTGGAACTGCCACACCCCAGCATTGCAGTGGGACGTGGGACATCCCAGCACTGAGTGGGCAGTGCGGGCACCTGGAGTGACTTGCAGAATGTGGAAAGCGTGTGCATTGTTTTCAAAGCATCCTAGTAGCTTCCACTTCCCCAGCCTGTTTGAGTCATCATTTTTGCTGCTGTTACCAAAAGACATGACAAGAACAACTAGATGAGGAAAAGCTCATTTGGGGGGCTCATGGTTACAGAGGTCTCAGTCCATAGAAGGCTGGCTGCATTCCTGGAGGTTCGAGGTGAGGCCAAACATCATGGTGGAAGAGTGTGGTGGAGGGAACGGCTACCTGATGATCAGGAAGCATAAGACTCCACTGACCATCCAAAAGCACACCCCCAGTGACCACCTCCTCCAGCCACTCCCTACCCACCTTCAGCTACCACTCCCTTAATCCTATCCGAGGGTTAATTCACTGATTGGGTTAAGACTCTCATAACCCAGTCATTTCACCTCTGAGCCTTCCGTCATGGTTTCACCGACGAGCTTCTGGGGGACAGCTAGTATCCAAACCAGAACACACTCCCAGCATCCTATTCACAATTTAAAATAAGCAATATGTGATATCAATTTTATAATATGCAGTGAAAATGAACCAAGCAAGAATTATACCATGGTAAATCAGGGAATTCTGATTAGGAAATTCAGATTTTTCTGGACTGTTTATCAGCAGAATGATTGGAAAGGAAAGACAGGAAGGAGGCACAGGTTGTCGGTCACTGTCCTCTCTGTTTGGCTCTCCCTACAGAATACTCCCCTTTTCTGGGCTCGGAGTTTTGCAGAGGCAGCTGCACTCCTTGCTCAACACCAGATTCATCCTTAATTTTCCTCATTCTGAATCAATAAGGTGTTTAAATTTTTTCCAAGTCGTGTTGTACATGACCATTAATGGAGGTCAACTGTTAAAAGAATAAAATGCTTCTTCTGCACTCTGGAGCTCCAATCCTCACAGTCGCAACAGGGGGAAAATAGTGATTTTTTTTAAGTGTTACAATTTTTGTGATGCTGAAATTGTACTGAATTTAAATAAGGAAAGCATAATCCCTGTCCTTTGTAAGTTTATTATCTATGATAGACCATCCTACTCCATTTCTAAAGCATAGCAGAACAAGAGCTGGATTCCAGAGCTTACTAAGATCACAGGTGATTTTCAATAAATGGGAAGGGGCTAATTTATCACTGGATAAAGATCCAGGGTGGGAATGGAGCTGAAGCCCACTTTTTGTGTGGATTTCAAACAGATTGGGCAGATTTTGACAGTGAGACTTCTTCAATGTTAGCAATGCTGGGACAGAGGCATGTTTTCAGGTGACTTCCTAAACTCTAGCACCTATCTCTATCCTGCTCTCTGCTCAAGAACATGACTGCAGACTCTGCTTGGCCTGCACCTATCCCTTTGCTAAGGCAACATCAGCAAAGACAAACTGGAGAGCTGAAGATTCCAGTTTAATCATGGGTGTGTATTGGCCACATGTGAGCAGGCAGATGTTAAATACATATTAACATCATCTCTCTTGTAACAACTACTTTTCTACCAGTTATTGTCTAAATGATGACAAAAGTCAGGCATGTGCACAGCACTATCCTGGATCCCTTTCCAAATACACTTGAGTTTTTTCAAGCTTTAAAACTATTCTAAATACAGAAGGTTCCTTTTGTCTGTCTTACCTACAATGGGTGAAAAGCAGTCATTAACTAGAAATACTGCAGAATGCATAAAATGTGAGACCTGTCCAGAGCCACACAGTCCAGTACAATATCCACTGGCAACAGGTGACCATTGGAAAATTAGTCAAAATTAACTAAAACCTAAAACTCAATCGCTCAGTCACAACAGCCACATGTCACGTGCTTAACAGCTACTGGCACCGGGCAGCCACATTACTAGGCAGCACAGTTTGTGAAACCTTCCATCATTCTAAAAAGACATTGGATCTACTGATCTGGAGACATTTTAAGGTTGCTGTTGAAAGACTTAGCATATTGCTCCCTCCAGACTATCTTGAAATTTTACTCAATAAAAGTAATTTTAGATGTTCACCCAGTATCACACATGCACAAAGATAGCTTTAAGTAGCTTACAATTATTCCATTCTGTAACTACCCTCTACTTGGTAAAATCATTTTAAAAGGAAAACATGACTTTGAAAAGAAAATAGGATGGGAAAGAGAGGCTGACTCTTCCCCAGTGGGGCTGGAGGCAACAGGGAGGAGGTGAGCTGCGGAAAGCATGATTCTTCTGCTATGGGAGCAAAGAGGGAAAGGAGAGAGGAGATGGAGAAGATTCTCTTGGTTGACTCCTCATGAGAAAGCCCAAGATTAAACTACATCCCCTCGGATCCAGTAAAACTCTGGCTACAGGACTAGAAAGTTTGAGGACTCCCTGGCACTCAGTCAGAGGCGCCTCAGGCTGCTCAGCAATACACTCATTGCTACTTCCTTGACTAAAACACTTAACAGAAGCAGCAAAGGGTCAAGAAACAGAAAGCCCATTTAACACTGACGGTTCTGCCTGAGGAACATGAACGGACATTATCACTTTTTTTTTCCATCCATAGTAAACTTCAAGGCACCAAATCACTTTCAAGCAGTCACTTCCAGAAACTTTGAAAATGGTTGGAACCACCCTCAGGGTGCATTTAGGAAAAAGGAGAGGAGCAATAACCACATTTTAAAAGCACCAACATTACCAATTACCTTAAATAATTTGTTTTTGTGTTGCTTTACATCACCATGATTTTCCTTTCCATTCTAACTTTGGTTCTCCGACTTTCTTCACCTAGCAATTAGAGCCCTTCAGTGAAGCCAAATTATAAGTAAAGCAGCTGTTCAGAGCTGAGATGGAGACAGGAAATTGTGAAGTGTTTTCCTTAGCAATGGGAATTATTTGAATGTTTTCAGAAGCCAGTTTCTTGGCTTCTCCTTTCTCTTCTCTCTGTCTGCTTCTATTACTCACAACTTCATTCACAAATTTATTTTTCTCTTCACCTCAAACACATTTTATTTTTGCTATTTACCCTAGGACATAGCTTAAATGTATCTATTCCTTTCCTTCAATGAATCCTATTGAAAACTGTGTCATTTCACATCATTTGGCAGACTACTTACCAAGAACAGAGACCTGAACAGTGGTCCCAAAGACATGAGATCCTAATTCCTGGAACCTCTAACTGGTGTGACATTTGGAAAGCTGGACTTTGCAAATGTAATTAAAAATGCTGGCATGGGAAAGCTGCCCCAGGTTGTATGTGTGCCCTACCTGCCATCAAACATGTTCATAGAAGAGGGGTGGAGTGGGGGAGGAGGTTTAGACACACATACACACACACCAAATGCAAGCACACACGCACGTACACATACACACACTCACACATACACACCAAATGCAAGCAGGCATGCACATACCCACACTCATACACACACACACACACACAAATGCAAGCATGCATGCACATACACATACACACACCAAATGCAAGCACTCATGCACACAAACACACACATGCACGCGCACACACACCAAATGCAAGCATGCACCACATACACATACACACACTCACACATACACATGCACACACAAATGCAAGCATGCATGCACACATGACCCACATGTACATATACACACATGCACATGGACACACTCATGCACGTGCATACACACTCACACACACAGAAGGCAATGAAGGAAACAGAACAGAGTGAAACAGCCACAAGTCCAGGACTTGCCTGCATCCCCAGAGCTTGGCAGAGACAAGGAAGAACCCTTGCCTGGAGCTCCTCGGAGGAAGCTTAGTACCCTGGACACCCGGATTTCAGACAGCTGGGCTTCAAAACTGTATAAATTTTTTGTCATAAGCCACCAAAGCTGTAGCAATTTTTTTTACAACACTCACGGGAAACTAACACAGAGAATAATTAAAAAGTATTAATATCCCTATTTTTCAAACAGTCATAAAATATACATGTACCACATGCTGCAGAGTCCAAAGATTAGAAAATAATAATCATAAGCCCAGCAAAATGAACTGGAATCTCTTTGGGGTTAGTAGTCACATTGTCAGAACGGAGTATTGCTAATTCTCCAGACCAGAAATCATTGCACATCTCTGTTCTAAAGAAGTTATTACAACTCCCACTAGCTGGTTTCCAGCCAGTAAGGTATTCCCTCCAGAGCAACTTCTGGAACTGGCAAGTACTTCCAAAGAGGAAAGGAAGAACATTAGCTGTCCTCGCCATCTCTGCAGAACCCTGCCTAAGATGGAGTGAATGAAGCCTCTTCATGCTTTGTCTCTGGTTTGCACAGCAGAGTCCTCTCGAGGGCTGCTGCACCTGATGGAAAGAAGGGCTCTGCTGCCGGGGCCAGCTGGATGGGTTGCCGCTTACAGGGAGCAGCTGTGCAGGGGGAGAGGGCTTGGCTGCCAGAGGACAGCGTGCAAGGACACCACGCAGGCACCTTGCTGTCATTGAATGTCCTCAAGTGCTTCCTGAGCATGTGGGATTGGGATAACGAGTCTGTCTAAAGGAAAAGGAGGAAAAAAATGGGATTTTTTTTTTTGGAAATGTACTCTGTGCCAATTTGGATATACATCTTGTACAAATGAGACCGTGACAGCCTGCTTAAACAGAATGCAAAACAGTGCTTCCTCCCCTAGTCCAAACAAATGTCTAAATGAGGTCCCCAGAGCTGGCTGAGGTGTCAAGTGTGTTTCCTACTCCACCAGCTGAAAGACTGGGGAAAGACTTTACATATACAGGGGAAAGCCATGGCTTCTTCCAGACATCACCAGACTGTCATTTGTTAGAGAGGACATGATAGCCCAGTTGGAGAGAAAGGAGAAAGGAGAAAGGGCAAGGACATTTTTGCAAGCCCCCTAACACGATTCTGTAGGCCTCTAGCTCGTCTCTATAGACACTCAGCAGAAGAAAAGCAAACCAAAATTTACAGAATACGTATTCTATGTCAAGCACCATGTTAGGCTCTTTATGTCTGTTACTTCACATAATTTCTTACAAAATCCCTGCAAGGGATCATGATCCTGTGATCAATGAGATTCTCCTGTTCTACACAGAGAGTGGTAAAATCGAATTTTGAACAGAGTTCTGCATGACCTCAGAAGCTGGTTCTGTCATTACACCTGGCCATGATGCCTAGCAAACTAGACAAACCCTGAAAAGTCCATCTGCTTAATGATTCTTCCACTTCTTTGTGATCAATGAAAGAAGAAAGATCAACAATGCGTGGCCTCCAAACAAATGAGGAAAGTAACAAATTTTTACACAAGACCATGAAAGCAACTTGAAAGTCTGAGGAGGGGTGAGATTTATACATTCTGTTCCTTCTACTGGGACAGAAGCGTATAGCCCAGTGGACACTGTTCTTCACGTCAGAACTGTCTTCCTTGGTTAAGGAGGTAAGCCTTTCTAACAAAAATCAATCCAGGAAAACGTGTCTATTCACATAGTAATGACAATATCAACATTTCCTCAAGAAAGTCCTTTTACACAAAGAATATACACCCCTCCCATAAACCGGACTCACCAGTCTTTGGAAGGAATTAATTCTGGAGGAAGCAGGCCTGTGCATATGAGGGAGAAATACTGCCATGGAACAACTGAAAGTGAAAAACCAAGTGGGAGAAGCAGCATCTGTGGTCTTCACCCTTGAGTCCTTTCCTAGAAAATAGAACTCAAGCACAGTCTTCAGAATCAGCAAAGGGCTAATATAGGAGTCATTGGTACCTAGCCCAGGATGGGAGAGAAGGCAGGGGCTTCCACACTGATTTCATGTGAATGGAGATAATTCACATAACCAATAACAGAAGACCACGCTGTATAAAGAAAGCAGTACTCTAAGAGGAAAAGAATGAAGAGGGAAGGATACAAGGGCAGGAGCAAGTCTAAGTTCTCTAGAGAGCTGACTACCAGCTCTTAGAGGGATGGGCGAACACTCATTGTGACATGGAGGGGACCAGAGCAGCTACTTTGGCAGATGATTCGATGGCGAGAAAATGTGGAATGTCTCCTCCAGTCGGCACAATATTCTCAGTAAAATAGCAGCCGGGAATAAAGAACAGAGTAGTGATGAGTTGAGCACAGAGGAATCGTTATTGCAAAGTTTCTGAATATACAAGAATTATCCATATGTATATGGATAAAAACAAAACTAAAACAGGCAAAATTTTAGTGAGAGTTCGACAGCCCCACAAGCACTACTAGAATACATTGCCACGCAGCCTCAGAATCTGACAGGCAAAGCAGACAAAAATAGAGGGTTAAGAAGACTTGAGCAGTATCACTAATAAGTTTAATCCATGAGAAAGAGAGAGGAGAGAGAGATCCCCTACATCACTACCCATGGAACAAAAGGAAGCACTGTTCATCACTGACATGCTGGCCACACCTGTGCATCACAATGCCCAAGTCATATACACACCATTCACTACTTTCTTTCTTTCTTTCTTTCTTGAGAGAGAAGGGGAAAGAAAAAGAGCTAATCAATTTTATTTATTTATTGAACTATCTTTTGTTTTTCTGACACTTAGTTGTATATGTGGTGCTGGGTTGCAAACCTGGGTCCTCACGCATGCCAGGTAAGTTCTCCAACTGCAGAGCCATCTCTCCAGCCCCTCTGACCCATTTCTTTTTTTTTTTCTTTAACAGTTTTTTAATGAGAGAAAGATAGAGAGATAGAGAGAATAATTTTTATTGAGTTTTTCACATGGCTTTCATTGCTCTGACACTTAGTTGTGTAACGTGGGTGCTGGGGTTTGAACCCATGTACTTGCGCATGCTGGGCAAGCGCCGTAACTGCCAAACCACTGCTCCAGCCCATGACCCATTTCCTAAAAGAAAAAAGAAAATTGGAAGCCAATAATAAGCTAGTCCTGTAAAAAAAAAAAAAAAAAAAAAAAAAAAAAAAAAAAAAAAAAAAAAAAAAAAAAAAAAAAAAAACTACAAAGAAAAAAACTCGTATAAGTAACTCACAGGTTCAAGAGAAAATAAAAATAAGCAATTCAAAATATTTACAACTGATTATGAAAGATGCATAGACCCATAATAGAAGATGCAACAAAAGCAAAAGGTATCTCTTGTAAACTATTTCATAAATATGGACAGATGTAAAGAAAAATAAATTGGGGTTGAGGGTTTAGCTCAGTGCTCAGCACACGCAAGGCCCCGAATTCAGTCCTCAGCCCTGAAAAAAAAAGAAAAAGAAATTAACTGGTGGTTTCATCTCCCCAAAACAATCAGGAAACTCTTGTGTGATCTTTCAGATGATAAGTACTAGTGAAATGCAGTTCCCCCCCCCCTTAGGAGCTGACTCATCAGGCTTCTTTCTACATTCAGATTCCGTGGATAAAGTAATTTCAGCAGAGGATTCTCCAAAAACAGGAAATTGGTTTTTATTTATTTTTGTTTGTTTTGTTTTTTCCTGAAGAGCATCTTGTGGAGTAAAAGATTTCTCATTTCATTACTTCATCAAGTATAATCATTTTCATTTTACTGTGAAATCAGGCTTACAAACAAAGCTCTCTACTTTCAAGATTTTTCATTCATCTCAAATTTAACATGGTACAAGATGCTGTGTGTTTCCACCTTGACTGGCCCTTGGGTTAACCTCTTGCATTTGACTGTGCACTCGAGTATCTGGAGTCAGTTAGACTTGAACTGGTCTAGGTTGGTTTGGTTGGAACCACTGAGGTCTTTTCTAGTGGTCTCTTGTATTACTCATTCCAGCCCAACCCTGTTTTCATGCCAACTGCAGACAAGCAGAGAGCAGGAACAGGGGTACTTACTTACAAGAGGGCAAGACCTAACATTTAAGCACCTCTCAACCCAAGCCTGTGCTGTCACGCTGACTAACCTCCTATGGGCCAAAGCAAGACACATGAGCCAAGAGGCAGGATGGAAGGGCACTGCTGAGCAATGGTGCAAAATGCATTGTGGATACAGGGAAATCATCGACATAAAGCCATTAATAAATGTGTTCAGTGGTGAAAGATTTATAAAGTAGTCTAATATAAAGTACACCATATTCAATGTGTTAAAATCTTAACCTTGGAAATTTATAAAATTTATAAAGTAGATTCCAGTGCAAATGCTGTCCCATGTATTCTGCTTAACTATTTAATGTTGACTATTTTAATCTATATATTTCTTTTTCAATTGAATAAGTTGTGATTTGGCTAGTACTTTCCATCTATGTAATTATGTGGTCTGAAAATAACAATATTGACTCTCATCTTTTCTACAACCTCTTGTTTTGAGTCTAATTCAATGTGTTAAAACAATGTTTTGTTCTAGAATTTAAAGTAGGTGCTTCTAATTTTTCACAGTTAAATATAAGGCTACTATTAATTAAAGATAGCTATTCTTACAATGTGGCACATTTATCATTCTGTTTAATAATATTTTTTGCTAATTTAAAATGCAGTTGCATTTAACATGAACTGAAATTTACCAAGATGATTGAAGACTTTTCTTCTTTGGATATAAATATAATTAACTATGTTAACAAGCTTCCACAGCAATTGGTCTAGTGTGCCACTCATACCAGCTCTGACATTATTGCTACATGTGTAGGAATAATACATAGCTGGAAGATTGAAGTTCAGAGCTTCTGTTGGCCATCTTTTCTACAACATGAAATAAGTCTGTCTAAGAAGAAAGTAATTGCACAAGTTGAGTCACGTGCCATGGTTTAGGGGCTTTGAGACAACATTTGAGCATCTGAAACCAGCAGTGTTGAAAGCCAATCTGTATCCCAAGTATTGAAAAAAATCTATAAACAGCATTAAATTAGCCTTATAGCATTTAACTGGATTACTAATATTAATACATTTGCCTTTTAAATTATTTTTTAAGAGAGAAAGGGAGAAAGAAAGAGAAGTCAGAGAGAGAAAGAGAGAATCAACTTTATTTTTTCATTTGGCCTTTGTTTCTCTGACACTTAGTTGTGTATGTGGTGCTGGGGTTTGAACCTGGGTCCTCATGCATGCAAGGCAAGTAATCCAATGGCTGAGCCACCACTCCAGCAGCCCATTTTTGCCTATTTATAGGTGAAATTTGTCCGTAATGCAGTATATGGGAAAAACGATAGACATTGTGATGTCCAGATGAATTGGGGAAATTTCTATTTGTCCCCAAAGAAGTTGAATGGCATAAAAATGATCTTTTCCTTTATAAATTGATAGATCTTCCCTTTCAGTTCTGCTATCTTTTGCCATTACTTTATCCTTAGGCAAATTTACTTCATTTAAAAGAAATGGAAAGGAAAGAAAAGAAAAAATGATCAACAGAATCTGTAGGCTTCAAACTTTGAAATGCAGAGAAAAACAAAAGCAAATCTCTTACTCCACACCTATACATGTACTAATGATAATGACTATGCTTGTTTGAGAAACATACTGTTAGTCTGATTGACACATCAATCACCGTGGAAAAGGAGGTGGATAATACAATTGGCCACATCCCATTCATAAACCTGCCTGTAAGCAGGATCTTCAGTATGTTATGAAAGTTTATTAGCTTAGCAAGTGATTCTCTGCACTGCTGTCTTGAAATTTTTAGTTGAGACCACATATATTATTACATCTGTATTTTACATATTCCTTTCTGTCTTGTAAGTGACTAGATGCATTTTGGAGAAAATTTTTAAAATGTAATCAGTGAAGAACAAATTACTATAATAAAATTAATATGAAAAATTAAGAGTTAGAATATAATAAATAGTATAATCAAATTTTTTAAATTCAAGAATTATTAATATTCTCATTATCCAGCTAATTCTATTAAATCCCATATCTGTAATGAATGCAATATTCATATTTTATATTAAGCTAATATTATCATATCCTCAAAAATACAAATGCTAGAAAATTCATTTCACTTCATGAACATGCAATATGAATGTTTGTTTTCAATAAATAAAATTATAGATTTAGAATTCAATTTTCTGATTTTCTAAACTTCAATCATTATTTAAACCCAACAATGACAGAAAAAAGAAAGCTGGCAATGTTGCTAGTGTCCTATACAAAATGCATAGAAAACCTGATGCATAAAGATGCTGTTGTGGTTTGGAATATGGCTTGATTGTGACCCCAAAGGCTTCACATGTTGAAATTTAATCTCCTTTTTGAGGAATTAGGAGGAGGAAACTTAATCTAACTACATTGATTAAAGGTGGGGCCTTTCAGAGGTGATTAGGAAGAGATAAGGTCTTTAGGACAGACATCCCATGTTGAATCCTGGTGAGGAAAAGAGATCAGAAGAGGCACAGAGATATCTGCTCACTCCCTGCCCCTTGGCATGTGATGACCTGTACCACTACCTCACTACTCTGCACAGCCTCACTTGGTGTGGGCCCCCATTTTGGACCTGAACCCAGTTCAAATCAGGAAAATAAACAAATCTCTTTTCTTTATAAATTACCCAGTTTCTGACATTGACAACAGAAAATGGACCAATATGTACACTGATTTCAAAACTACATAGTCTATGAGTTTAAATTTGTTCTGTATCTCAGCACCAAATTTTAGGATATTTGCACATAAAACATGATATTTTTAATTAGACAATTTGAATCAAACATAAAAAGATATATAAGTTTGGGTTGGTGCTTAACTGCTTGCTAATTCCTATTTCCATTTTTATAATTTCTTCTATTTCTCCAAATGCT
This sequence comes from Aplodontia rufa, assembly GCA_004027875.1. NCBI lineage: Eukaryota > Metazoa > Chordata > Mammalia > Rodentia > Aplodontiidae > Aplodontia > Aplodontia rufa. The sequence continues at coordinate 11,048 of PVKS010012836.1, forward strand.
ATACAATGAGCATGTATTGTGGTAAGCTCATAAAAACCAAAAAATGCATTTTTAGTTCTGCCTACCTGGTGACAAGAAAAATGCTCCTTTTTTTTGTTTGTGAATTTAATCTATGGAAAAGTTTAGTTTATTGTGAGCCTAGGAAAATGTTATCTAATTATGACTGCATAAATAGTGTTCGAACTGAACTCATACTAAATATCCATATTTTCCTACCCTTGATCAGAATTCCCTAATGAATATTCATTGTTGAATATAGCAGTTGTGTTTTAACATAATTAATGTTAGAAAAGTCTCAAGAGAAAGTAGTTTCTTGGTCACTTACTTTTAATTGGTCAGGAATTTACAATTAACTATTAGTACTTTTAATTACTTTTGAATTGCTTCCCACAATTATATATGAATTCACATCCTTAACACGTGTTTCCTCAACCTCACGCATTTTCTTCCCCTTGTCTTTTTGACCTAGTTCACACCTTCTTCTCCTGCAGGTCTCATGAGCTCTTCTGAGGCTCATGATCAATTGTGTATGAATTGTACTCTGTAATTTTTCATCTCACATGTTATCAGTGTTCGCAATTTTACATGGACTGGAAAACTATCTTCTTCTTAACAGGAATTTTATCATTTTTTTTCTTTCACTACTTGATCACTGGCACCTACAACAGTAATAGAGTAAATGAAATACGTATAAAATTTGTTGCACAGCTAACTTAAATGTTTGATGCCACAGTAAATGATGATGTATTGCAGACCGTACTTGAAAATTGCTGAGTTGATTTTAAGTGTTCTTGACACAAAAAAATAAATAATAAGTGCATGAGGTCATGAATATATTAATTACCTTGATTTAGACATTTTGCAATCTATGCATATTTCAAAACCTCATGTGGTACACTATAAATATATACAATTTACTTATTTTTCGATGTGAATAAATATTTGATTTCTGATCCTATGCTTTGAGCTACTGGCTGGAGGGCAGGAGCGGGTATCTTATCACTGTAATATTCAAAGGTACATACACAGCTTCTTAAAGAGAGCAAGTGCTTGATACACATTTGCTGCGAGGACAGGAAAACTCAGCAAAGGGAATTCAGTGCTGAGATGGTGATGATGGAGGAAACTCTGTAAAGAGACCATACATGGTCAGTGACCGCAACAGCTACCTGTAGCCTGCAGCTGAGGTTGGGCCAACCACAGGTTTCAAAGGAGAGCAGATATTTCAATATGACTGGGGCTAAACTGCTCTGAGAACTTCCTCAAAGATTGAGAACTAAATAAAGAGGCAAATACGCTCTCCAAGTCTCTCATTCCAGCACAGGAAAACAAAAAGCATCCATGGCTGCGGGTGAGGAAGATGTTCGCCCTAAAGTTCTGTGTCTAAGTGTGCATAACTGTTATTTTTTTCACTATAAAGTTCATCTTAATATATATTATATAAAAGATGCTAGAAAGTGCATATAGAAAATCCCTGATGACATTTATACTTAATTATCAGAAGAAGTCCATCTAAAAGGGAACTGACTATCTTTGAACTGATTTCAGGGAATCACTCTCTTTTGAGCTGTTATATGTCAGAAAACATTTCACTATTATTTGGTTTTAATAAATGGAAAGATCTCAAGATTTTGTCGCTAGAGATCAGCAAAGCAAAAACTAGGATCTCTTATTGAGGAATCCCAATTGTCCGTGAATAGACTAAATGGAATCAATTTTTCAGTCGTAGCCCTGTGCTCCATGACCAAGCCAGGAGACTGATGTATTAGCAAACTGACTACCAAGTGATAAACTTAGACATATGTGAGAAGGTCAATCCCCAGATAGTAGCAGACACCACTTAAATGAACCCACCTAATCACCTAATTCAGTACCTTATTTCCTTGCATTTTAAGCTTCAGCTCTTCGTGAAAGAACACGAAAAGCAGTTGAGGAACATTCTCTAAAGCTTCCCTACAAAGCCTCAGGAAGCTGTACGGATCACTCCAAGCAAGCTATCATCATACAGAGAGATGTGGTCCAAATACTCACTTGTCCACATTTTTCAGTCTTCTTCAGCTAATCTTCACAGCAAATTTTCCTTCAGCTAAAGCACTGAAGATCTGAGGGTCCTTGGTTTAATGCCTGGAAACTACTCCTGTGAGCTTTCAGTGAACTCTTGGCAATTACCCCACTTACAAGAAGCAAAGGAAGAGAAAGGTGTGGCTGGGTTCTTAACATCCCCTTCAACAGCTGTCTCTGGTGACAAAAGTTTACATCTCAGGCCAGGCCCCACCTCTTAAAGTTTCCACCACCTCCTACTAGCATCCAACAAGGGGCTAAGATTTTAACACATGGGCCTTTGGGAGACATCCTAGATCCAACCTTTAGCAGACTGCAAAGATGATTCAGATTCAAGAGGAGACGGTGTGGGTGCTCCGTTATGCTCCCAGCTGTGCTGATGAAGAAGCTCAGGTGAAGTCGCTCATGAAATCGTGAGACTATCTTCTCATTTTGGTGGAAGATATTACAGCTGAATTGCAAAAACAGTTCACACCGTGATAATGAAAATCCTTGCAGGGGGCGTTTTGAGTGGACTGTAGAGGGTATTACAGCTGTGTCCTCTTCGCACAAACGGTGTTGCGTGGAAACAGCACAGAAGCAGAAAAATCTCCTCCTCTTCCAGCCCTCCAGTGTCCCTCTGGTATCTTCTCAGGAGAGCCGAATGCCAAGCCAGCTGGCAAAGAGCTAATGCAATGTGCAGATATAAATCCAGCATCACAAAGAGGAGCACATGAGGGTGACTTGGAGCTGAGAAGCAGTAAATTAATTGTGGTGTAGTCTACTCCTTCATATGTCGTTCCCATATATCTCTGTGATCTTACGTCCACCCTATTTCTACTTTTCAACTCCTGGACTTACACATTCTGACTATGGAAGAGAAAGCACACATCCTCAAAGCACATTCTGCAACCTTTCAAGGTGTATTCTAAGTAACACGAGCCAAGGCCTCGGTAAGCCATTCTACCTGTCAGGTAGACCAGTCACTTCCAGCTGACATGACCTGGCCTAAGACCTGTGAGTTCCTGGGGCCTGAGCCAACTGCTGCAGACTCACTGCTATTTCAGTCATCTAATGATTCAGATTATTTTTAAAATACATCTTTCAAGCAAAACGCCCTGCAAAACTCATGATCTCTACCTCACTCTCTGGGATGCTGCGTTCAGCAGTGCTTTCTGTCCATCTCTGCAAGTTCGTGATTGCAAACCTTTCCATTGTGCATAAACACAGGAGAATTTTAAACACCTGTTTTTAGGAAGAATAATTTTATTATTGAAATCTAACTTAAAATTTGCTTTCTTCGTTGTGGAAAAACATTAATACTGTGACACATTCTTAGCTCTGTCATTAGGCATCCTCTGTGGCCATAAGTATGTCCTTCTTTTTCCTTGTGTTATATCTGAAGTCATATGGTTTTTATATGTATGTGTGTGTGTGTGTGTGTGTGTACCACTATTTTCACCTTTATCCCAATTTTACTCTTCCCCTAGCTTTCAAAGTCTGTAACCTAATTGAAGTTTATAGTCACAGGTTTCAAAAGGATATTCCTTCAAATTTTAAAACTTTGGCTCTGTTGCTATATAAAGACAACGATTTTGTAGCTATATGGATTAGAATTTGGCAGGTTTTATAAATGCAAATTAATATTCAGTAAACTTTGGAACAAATACAGTACCCTCTGGAATTAGACTTTGCACATTTACCAGCTTTGTACTTTAACTGGTACATACCCTCAAATACTTACCTTTACAAGTAGCTACTCTGTTTCCAATTCATCTTACACATTTTTATCCTTGATATATGATGGGAACATTTGTGTAAAAACTTAGATAATAAGTTATTAATATATAAAGTGTATTCTTTAATCAGTCAATAATTCATCCACTTAAGCTCAGTTCAATCATTTCCACACTCATTAAATCTCCATTGAACACAAAGGTCAAAATGCTCCCTCCCACCTTGCCTCTGAATTCTTCCAGTATTTCCTGCTTGGGAAGAAAATCAACTAGAGCACTATTCACATAAGACTTTATCTAAAAATGGCAGGCATGAGAAGACTTAAGGACAGAAGGAGGTGTTTTATAGGACTTTCAGGTAGGTCAAAGTTCAACTCATTCTAGAAATGGGATGAAAGGGCTGTTTTACGTGCATCAGTAGTCACTGGGAAGACTGGGTTTTATCAAAAGGGTAAAGAGGAGCAGTTAGTGGAGTGGAAAAGCTGCTGGGACAGGTGAATGTGGCGTCACAGCAGGAAATTCTCACGTCTTAAGTGCTTTGGTGTCTCTCACGTATGTCATCATTGATTGACAACTTTTTAACATTACTCTAACTAGGGTGATGATAGAAATTATCATAGACACTTGAAAGAGTGAAAAGAAATGCTGATAATTACCCTGGGAAAACAGGCTTGAACCAAACCGTCATCACGTATTTAATTATGTTTCTCATATTTTTTCTTGTTTATTTACTCTATCTAATTAAATTGATATCAGGGATTGAACCCAGGGGTGCTTTGCCACTGAGCCACATCCCAGCCCTTTTTACTTTGAGACAGGATCTCGCTGAGTTGCTGAGGCTGGCTTTGAACTTGGAATATTCCCGACTCAGCTCCTGAGTTGCTGGGATTATGGGCATGAACCACCATGACTGGGTTTGCCCAGTTAAATTTTAAGCATCTGTGTACCACAGTTCCATACCAAAAAGGCTTTGAAAAATCACTTGCTTGCCTGAAATAAAAAGACCAGAGCAAAACAGTAAATATACATGTCTTCATATACAAGTCTCTCTACCTGTAGCTGCAAAGCCCCTTCGGTCATTGGAACACTGTTCATTCTTCTTGCTCCCCTCCCTGGGCAGACTGCCATGTGGCCTCTGCCCCTCAATGTACCAAGCTGTCATTTAACTCACTCTTCCCTATTTTAGAATTACAAATGGAATGGTTGGGGATTTAGCTCGGTGGCAGAGCTCTTGCCTAGCATGCTCAAGGCCCCGAGTTCAGTCCTTAGCCCTGAAATAAAAAATTACAAATGGACAAAAATTAATATCAGTTCTCTATATAAAGGAGAATTGCAATATAGTAAAAGTAACAAAATGTCCAGAATCTAGACATTTCAATTTGTGGAAAATGATTCCATTTTTGTCAAAACTTAGTCATCAATTCAAGCGTGATTTTTCCAACTAAATAACTACAGTATTTTTAAAGTATTGTGAATGTGCATCAAGTCCAGAATTTATTACAAACCTATATGTAAAAAGGTTTCTCTGTAGGGTTACTTAGAAAAATATACCATGGCTTTGAAACTTAAAAGATAAAAAATAAGGTCAGACCGAATGAACTAAACATGAAATGAACATTCAAGTTGGTAAATTAAAAGAACACAACATGAAAACTCCCAAAAGTGCTTTGTATTATTGACTGATTTTTGTAAAACTGCTGATTCTTTCTGTAATTTCTATCTCTGCAATCAAACCAAGATAAATTCATTCAATTCAGCAAATGTTCAATGACATTATCAGCATATGGAAAATACTGTGCTAGTTAGGAACTTTGTATTTCACATAGTTATAAAATAGGAGTCTAAAACATAGAGACCAAAATGTTAATAAATATATTTCAAAAAGCATACCTCAGGTGTCACCAGAAAAATACATAAAGGATACAGTGATTGACACTAAGAGGGACAAATTATTTTTCTTCCTGGGAGTCAGAAAGTAGGTTGCATTAGAAAAACAAAGTGATTCAAACTAAGGAAAGCTGGCTCAAATTATTTTCCATTCAGCATTACATAATTTTAAATAGCATTTTATTATAAAATTAATTTCTTACAAAAGTTAATTTTAGAAATACATGAAACAATATAAAACAAAAATCCTCATAACCAACCCAAAAATATCTACCCTTACTTTTAGAGTTCTTTTTAATTCTTTTCAAAAATAAACAATAAAACTAAAAGAAATTTATTAAAGTACTCCTTTTCATTTAATATTAACAATCATGTGGATTTCCCATGTCATCACATATATTTCTAAAACATAACTTCTGAAGGCTATCAACTATTCAAATTTAAGCTGTCTTTATAAAATACAATAGGAAAGAAAAACTTTTTTAGTTTTTGCTAGTATAAACACATTACAAATTCTCTTATAAAATATTATTGTGTGAATAAATGATTTTTCCCTAGAATAAATTCCCAGAAGTGAAATTACTGAATCAAAGGAAATGAGTTATTTAAGGCTTTTGATACAAATTACCAATTTGCGTTCAAGATTGGCAATCTACATGCCTGCCAACAATGTATGAGTTTTCAATTATGTGCAACCTCAAAGATGCCGTTACTATTTAAAAAACAGAATGAAATGAGAAAAAGAAAACACCCTTGTAGATAGAGTAATTGACAGATTGTGAATTTATTTTGCATTTTTTGGTTTCTAATGTCAAACCTTTTCATTCTTATCTGTTTTTTATTTTTCTGTTTCATTCTGTGATCTACCCTATTCTCTTTCTTTGTTCAATTATTTTATTGTTTTAAGAAGTTTTTTTAAATATTAAAAACTTCAAGTGTCAAATATTGCCAAGTATTTCTCAGATTTCACCTTTGTCTTTTAATTTTATTACTGATTTATGTATCTATTTTATTAGGCATTTAGAAGGCTGAAATTCAGAACATAGAACTTATTTTATCACTTGGTAGACTTATATTTGTACATGAAATTTTTAATTTTTCTTTCCCCCTTTAATGGTTTCCCACTAGAAGTACCTTTAACTTGGGGTCCTCACTCTGTGATTCTAATATTGTAAAGTTTCCATTCACCAGATAAAACCTTGTCTGTTCTTTTATTTGAAATCCTTTAGCACTTTTTAAAATGACATTTTTATATAAGATTTTTTTTTACCAAAAGCTTCATATTGAAATTGAAATAGTCTCCTGAATCATTTTTATATGCTTTTAGGACATTTTTCTTCATCTTTGAGATTTTAGAAATTACCACTAAATATTTAAAGTAGGTGTTTTCTTAATGCTTGATTCCTCTCCAAAAGTTCAAAGATCTTTTTTCTTAGCTCCATTTTGGCCCATGTTGGTGTGGTTTCTTTTTTCTTGTTTAATGTTCTTGCTGTTTCTTTGAATTTTTTTTTACCATATGGATTTTAAAAGGTTTTATTTTACTTATATAATCTGTATTATTTTAGAAAACATTTTATTCTCCCAGTACGAGCCCTTAACATTTTTAAGTTTTTCTCATCCATATACCAGTTTTTGTTAATATAATCTGAATCATACAGCAATTGCTGATACATAATTTTTAATCTTATATACTCTGAACATTTTTAGTTTTTCATAAAATATTTTTAATTTATTTCATGTCAATATTCTTCATCTGTCTATGAATCATAAAATTACACTTTAGTTGTATTTTTATTCTTTTTCACTCCTCAATGTATCATTTAACTTCTGGTTTCATTTCCTTTGGTCAACCTGTATTATCAAGTGATTTTTAAAAACAATATAACATCATACTATTGTGTACAATTTCTATATGTGAGTATATTTTGTTTCCCTTAGCAAAAGACAAATTTGCTGGTTTCATTACCAGATCACATTAAACTTTTACCAAATATGGTATATATCTTTGGCACTGAGGGTTGTATAAGACATTTTAGTGAAACTCTTTTTTTTCCCACATACATCTTTGAGTTTGTGGTGGCTGAAGGGATTGCTCATTTGATATCTTTCAATGTTGTTTTCTTTTTGCAGACTCAGGCTATGTCAACATGTGAATCTGTTCTCAAGGCTGTTGAGCCTTTCATTTGTACATGCCAGGTAGTTTTAATTGGTCATGGCTTTGATTATTGTTTCTCTCCTACTAATTTTATGTGTTTTCTTATTCAGCAATAAGATAAATCAGTTCTTTCATTTGCTTATTTCTGTCATTTACCTCTGCATTGTCAAAGACCTCTAATTTTAACCTTTATCCATTCCTGGGTGGAATGTTACTTTGCTATTTTACCCTACTATCTTCTTTGTCTTGGGTATTCCTTTTTTCTTTGTAATGACATCCTATGGTGCTATAGTTTGCCTAGTTTCTCTTTAGAGCTTTCCGATTCTGCCTCAATGGAAAGGTATTTTCTTGTATTCTATTTAGATTTATTTTTAATCTCCCTCGGCTTGCTCTTCAATGATTTAGTGATATCTTTCAGATTTATCTTCTCCCCTTATGTTTTCATAATGATGTTCTTTTCCCTGGACCTGCACTTTTTCCCCCACAGCATTTTCTTTCTTTTCTTTTCCTTGAATGATGCAGAATATGTAGAGAGGAGGCATTCTCCAACAGATCCTTTTGTGATTTGCCCATGATGTTACTAGGCTTCCATGAGGGAGAGTTCAATTGTATTCTTAGGTTTATAGCTAGAGAATAAATTTCTATGCAGAAATCGAAGGTCCATAGCGAGTCTCCAGGGGCAAATTGATCTGGTTCAGTGTTGTTCCAATGGGTTTGATTCTTGTCTTTCACTACTGCTCATTTTCTCTAGGTTGAAAAACTCTGTACTGGAAACCCATCGTTGTGAGGGTTTTTCCATGTTCCTACTGCGTCAACCTTCATTTCTCCTCTACAACTTATCAATTTATTAGACTATTTTTTAATGTTGCTATTTGATTTTTCAGATTTGTTTGCATCTTCTCAGGTATTCATGAGAAACAGAAATGCTCAGTCCAGAACTGCTGAGTGGAAGTTATTTAAAACTTAAATAGGAGCCTCTAAACTCCTGCCCCTCATGAAGGTCTTCCTTTTTTCATACTTACTCTTGACTTATCTATATTATACATTTTTATATCATATTTTAGCTTCTAGCCCATTGTTATAGACTGATCTGTGGCCCCCAAAACTCGTATGTTGGAAGTTCAAACCCTCTGTTCCTCAAAATATGGCTGTAATTAGAGATGGGAATTTTTTTTCCTGTGTTCTTTTTTTTTAAGTTGCTAGGGATTGAACCCAGGGCATCAGGCATGCAGATGAGTATTCTCCCACTGAGCTGCATCCTTACCTTCAAGATAGGGTTTTTAAAGAAGTATGTAAGTTAAAATAAGATCATTAGCAAGTACCTTCATCCAATATGACCATAGTCCATGTAAGAAGAGGAAATTTGGACACAGATAGGTACAGAGGGAAGACACATGAAAACACAGGGAAAAGGTGGTCATCTACTAGCCAGGGAAGTAAGCCTTTAGAAGAAGCCCTAGCAATGCATCGATCTTAGATTCTCACCCTCCAGAATGGGGGAATAAAATGGTTTTCTGTTTTTTAAGCCACTCAGACTGTGGCAACCCTAGAAACTAATACATCTTTTTATTCTCCCATGCTGATAGATGCACTCTCATCTTCATTAAGGCCTTTCCCCCTCTCCCATCATCCTCATTCTCAGCTGCTGGTCTCATTTTTAGGTAATTGGTCAAATATTGCCTTGACTAGGAGTTCCAGTCTGACCAAGTTATTTAAAATTACAATTCATGTCCCAACCCCAAACTCACACTTAGTCTGATTAACTTTCCATAGCATCCTAAAATATGCAGAAATATATGTTTATTTGTTCACAGATATACCCCATGAACTCTAGATCTAAGACATAGGAGATGTTGAATAAATATTTATTAAACAAGGTAATAAACTGAGTATCTTTGAACAATAACAGTTTTCCTCAATCCAACCTCTGTGTGTTTTTGTGGAATTCTATAAATGGAAAGAATAAAAAATAAAAAGATTTGACTTGGTGCCATATAGTGAAGAGTCACAGGAATTCCAGTGCTCTAGGATCACCAATTGATTATTGGTGTTCTAGGGCAATGAATAATGGATCTGGTAGCCATAATGGTACCACCTTTTTACTTAGCAGAAGGGTCTTCCCTGCCATCTTATGCCTAGAACAGAGCAGAAGCTTCAGTCACCCTGCATAAATTTCTTCTCTTACTGAACTTTCTTTAGCAGCTTACTGACTTTTCCACAATGCTTCCCCACAATGGCTCCCATTATACCTGTGTACGAGCCAGGATTCTCCAGAGGAATAGAACCAAAAGGGGATTCATTACATTGGCTTGCACAACCGGAAACTGCATGGTCCTGTAATGGCTGGAGAGCTTGAGGAAGCAGTAGCTGCTCAGTCCAGGAACTTGAGGCCACAGAACTGGAGGGAACAATGAAGCCTCCCTACTCCAGGACCAAAGCCTGGAAACTCCCTGGAGAGTCACTGGTCAAAGCCCACTTTGGAAGAGTGAAGGACCTGGAGTCCAAGGTCCTCAGGCCATTGCACCAGTGACCAAGAAATGGCTCAAGAAGAACTGAAACTTAGATGGCCTGCCACATCCCTAGGACACAGACCACCTAAGTGGATTCCACTTAACTTTGGGTTGTTGTGTTTCTATCATCATACCTCTACTGTCTGTGCTTGTGAGCTTATACATAGATTCATACAAAATCCCTAGACCTTCTAAACTCTCCCACTTACACACAAACCATAATATATATAAATAAAACCAAATCGTAAGAACTAGTTTTCCCAACACATCTCACTTGATAGAATTTTACTGATGCCCTATTACGTGGTAGTCCTAAATAAAACAGCCATGATTCCTATGCCCAGAGCTTTACTGTCTAATAGAGAAAATATCTTAAAAATTAATCCCAAACATCGGCAAAGCAGTGAATGTAATGGCCTAAGATATAATACAGTGTTATTACTTTATTGTGTCCAAAAAAAGTTGCTTTGGCAAGTATGGATATTGTTATACCCCAAGAATCCTTAGTTGTTTTAATAAGAATTTCTTTTTTTTTTTTTCTAAAGAGAGAGGGACAATGAGAGAAAGAAAGAGTTAATCAATTTTTTATTCAGCTTTTCATTTGGCCTTCGCTGCTCTGACATTTTGTCGTGTATGTGATGCTAGGGTTTGAACTCCAGTCCTCGTGCATGCTAGGCAAGCTCAGCAACCACTGAGCCACCGCTCCAGCCCCTTTAATAAGAATTTCAATGAAATCTTTCAAATGACTTCTTTAAAATCAAAGAAATACGTCAAAGAACAAACTGTAACTTTTCTTCAGAATTCCCAGTGAGAAATTCTTGCACATTATCATATGATAAATTTATTTTAAATGAATTTATGTATCTATAATCTATATCTATTCTTTAATTAGAAAAAAAAAGAAACTTTTGGCTAAGGTTCAACCGTGAGCCTCAACAAGAGGTCTGTTTTGATGTAGCCTCACAATTTACTAGAGAAATTTCACATTTACCATAGTCTTACGGAGTGTTTGATCCTGAAACAATTCAGTATTTTCAAGTCTCCAGTATCTTTGGCTTTTTGCCCAGTTACAATCAAAGCCAACGTTTTTATTATCAGGCGGTTTCTTTCTGTCCCTTTGATGTAGCTTTAGCTTGTTAAATACATGCTCAGTTTCCATTAAACTTTTTCTCAGCTTGATTCCTGAAGGTAGATGGTATTGTTAGGCCCCACTCTCTTTCACTTACCTTGTCAAATCTCATACCTGCGAGCAGACATTCAGGCAAGGATCAGGACACATAAAGAGGCTGCAAGTGTTGATCAAAATCCAACACATTGATTCTGGAAACTGACCAGGGTGACCAGATGTCACATCTACTTTCTTGGCTAGAAATTAAATGAAGTATATGTGCCCATCAAACACCCTTCATGCCAGTAAGATTCAGAATATTGTCTGTGATTTCTCTTTACAAACTTTTGGGATCCCTCATAATTTGTACCTGAATATTGTAGAGAATAATATGTCACAGAGGTAATGTTCAACTGATGTTTGAGACTATCCATGTTCCCATTAATGTATTTACTTTACTAATGTCAATATTTATACTTTTAAAAATCTAGTCATATATTATTTAACTATAATCAGCATATAAAAACATATTGTCATACAGTCCTGTTGACTTGCCCTGATGTGCTTTGACTCAAGTTAGATCTTAAGAATAACTATCACCTCTTTAGTTGTTGAGACCCACGTTAAATTCTAATCTCTCTATGAAGAGAAAAAAAAGAACGAAAGAAAAGAAATCAAGTCTGAATTTCCCCCACTGGATTCTCAGAATCTTCATAGTAATCGCCTTAATAAATATTTGTGGAATTAACAAATGGATGATAAACAAATGAACAAAACAACTCTCAGGGAATGTTTTTTCAGCTCTTGACCCAAATCTTCCCCACACATGGAAACATGAGCTCTGCAGCCAGGTTGTTCAGTAAAGCTATACTTGCTCACCTTCATTTGCTCTGCACTTGAGTCCTTCCCTAATTTCCATTTGCTAGAAATCTTGACTTCATGCTTAATTGAATCCTTTCATTGTTGAACTCACATAAACTGAAGTGATAGCCTTGTCTTCATGCTCAATTCACGATCTGACTCCTCCTTGAGGCATATTGAAATCTCAAAATCAGCCAGACAGGAAACAAAGGAGGGGTCTTTAAGATTTCAACTGAAGATTTTCTTTGAGGTTTTTCTCAATTATTCTTTCCTTTTACCCACAGACAAAAACGATCAAGCAAACAAAAACAACCTTGGTTTTATCCTCGTAAATACTGGAATTCACTATAAGATCTAAACGTCTGCATTGTTCTAATACAGGAAACGTATAGGGATTCACTTGACAGAGAACTGATGCATCCGTTACAGCAGATTAGGATCTAGCTCTCTGTCCTTGATGAACAATATTAAAAATGTAAGTAGCTTCATGCATATTTCAAAGCATTATAAATATAGCAGTGTAATTTTTCTTTTAATTTGAGGAGAATTCACAAGATCTTTGGAGGTGTCAAAAAGTCATTGTTAGGTTTTGGATCAAGTCTGATCACGTCTCATCAAGAATGCAGAATTAGGGCAAGTGTGTCTCAATTCCAATATCACCAACAAATTGCTAATTCATAAATAAACCCATTACATCAGACAGAATGGGAATGGTCCATCCAAAAAGAAGAGATTTTAACAAATTTCTGGAAGACAACGTGAAAGCCTACTGACAGATTAAAAGCCACTGTTGAAAATATGCAGAGGAGACTGATAACAAAATAGAGGGTTTATCTGTCCAGAGAGGCTCCAGACTCAGATCGCTTAGTACAAAGGTGAACAGAGAGGAGCAGGAGTGGTGGTTCAGCATTTGCCTGGCATGTGTGAAGACCCAGTTCAAACCCCAGCACTGTGTACACAGCTAAGTGTCAGAGTGATGAACGCCACATGAAAAATTAAATAAAACTGATTCTCTCTTTCTCACTGTCCATCTCTGTTTGTTTTTTTTTAAAGGCGAATGCAGACAGAAAAAGATTATAACAGAATATCTTCAGAACTAGTATCTTATACTTGGAATCTCCTTCATTCTCCTCCCAAAGCTGCCCAGGTGTATAAACACCAAGAACCACAGACAGACTTGCCAAATTATCATTGAAATCTGAAGTAACGCCATGGTTTTCAAATTCCAGAGGAAAGCCCCAACCCTTCCGGTTTGTTGGTAGCCCCTCCACACGTGGATCTTCCCACCCTCATCCTCAAAAGAAGAGGAAGGAAACATCTTGTAGCTAGGGACTTGAACAATCCAGATTCATAGCATTCATCATTTTCTGAAGGGTATTTGAAGGGCCAGCCTCCACTGTGTCCTATAAATATTTTCCCCTAATAACTATTGTTAAATATTTAATTATAGTTCATCTTCATCAATTACATTGATATTTCAAAATACTATAACTTATACTTAATCACCTATTATTGCTCACATAACATATCTCAAAACCTCTTTTACAATGAGCTTTGTACAACAAAGAGTCTTCTAGATAAACAAGAGAAATATCAAGAGCACCATAATCTTGGCCTGAGCATTTACCAATGAGAATACCACAAATTAAAAATTTACTGAATATCTTAGTGTCCAACTGAATTGCTTTATATTACTCAAAACAAAAAAAAAGAATTTGTGAATACCCAAAAAAAGCCTATGTAACCATTTATTAAATACATGTATTGGTATCTTCATGGATGATTAAAGAAAACTGAAAGCCCATATTTTAAGGAAAGCATTTCCAAAGATTTATTACAGTAAATAAAGCTGAGGGATACTGGAGTAAAGATAAACCATGTTGAATTCCTTCTCCACTCTTCACTAGTCACAAGAACTTGAGCGAGATTCGTAATCCTAAGCATCTTTTCCTTAAACATCCAAATGGGGAGTAGTGCTCAATTTTTGTTTACAAACAATGGAGATCAACTCAGGCTAATTTAAACAGAAAGGGAATGTAATAGAAGGCAATTGTATTGCTCAAAGCCTGAAGAAAAGTCCCTTCATAGGCTCAGAAAAATGCCAGGAATCAGGGGAGGTGAGATAACACACAGGAGCATTCTGTTGAAGACAGCATCACCGCGGCCTGCACCCAACATCTCAGCTGCAGGGAGTCAGTTCAGACAAACCCCTGCATCTCTGAATCTTTATCCAGGCAGAAATATCTGGATGACCCTGCACTCCCTTAGAGATCCCAGAAAACAAACATAATAGGCCAATATTTTTGTAACATATAACTAGCACTTTCAGAACTCCCCATAGATAATCATCCTTACCACACCATAGAAGGTATCTTTATCAATTAACTGATGAGGCTGTTCATTTCAATCAGCTCACTAATGAGGTACAGCTACTATTAACCTCATTAAGAAAACCTAAGCACAGAGACTTTAAGTAACTTGCCAAGACTGGGAAGTATAGGCTAACCCTCTCCTTATGCTCATTTTCTATTTTCTGTGGCAATTAAGAAATCCATTCCACTCATCTGTGGAGGTGGGGACTAGACCCTGGACAATGAGAAAGTTGGTCTAGAAACATGAGTTAAATTCAGATAAGATGTAATGCTTTACATTTTAATACTATTTTTAGAGTTATAACGGGAAGGGGAAGCGAGGGATAAGGGAGGGTAATTGGGGGGGGGCACTCCTGGGGACAGTTGCAATGTCCAGAATATATACACATCTTATACACATTTTATATTGTTTTGTTAAAATCTTGTAAGGTTGCTCAAAAATAAAAAAATTTAAAAAAAAAAGAAATCCATTCCACAGATTATCAAGGTGCACACAAGCAATATTTGCTCATTAATTACATGAGAACACAAATTTCCCCCCAAAGCTTTGTGAACCTGATCATCTACTATTTTGCAATGGGTTGCTAAAGTATTTATACTTTCCAAATGAAGGCTGGGCTCCCGTATTGTAAATGGATGGCTATAGTGTCTCTTTAGTACAAAACATAATGGCATATACAGATATAAATTTCAGACGATGGGGATAAAGAGATAAAATCAAGAAGAGGACGTTAGAATACTTCCCATCCATTTTATATCATGGCATTCAGAGAAAATGTTCATGTTTTTATAGCAAAAGAGTGAAACTGACCAGGACTTCCTGATCTTCTGAGATTTCCTAGACTCCCGGATGAGAAGGGAGTGAGAACCTTAGGACCCCTACAACTCATGTATATCAAATCACTATAAGTGATAAGCAGCACCCATCTGCCTTACTGAATGTTCCCAGATATCAATAATTAACATTGAGTTATGTTCTAGTCAAATATTCTATTTTCTCTTTTTTAAAAAATATCACCAAATTACCAACCAAACTCTTTAAACTTACTTATTTCATGTGCACAGATTTTCAAATTTATGCAGCAATATTTTTAAGTTATATCATAGAATAGGCCTCAAATATTAATATGGAGGTGATGTAAAAGAGAACAGCTCACTGAAGGCTGATGTCCTGGAGCACTGCTGTGGACCGCCTGCCAGGGCCTCTCTGAGGCATCTTCACACTCCTGGGGGCCATGGTAGCTCTCAAAAGGCAGCATGGGAAACCCCTCCTCTCGGCCTCTACCCCCTCTGCCCCCCATACTAACCTACTCGCAGATGCACAACTGCACCACACTTCCTTCATCCCTGCTTTTGTGTTTGCACAAAGCCCGGAGGGGCTTATTTCTATCCTAGAAACCACAACGGGAACCAAGAGGGATAACTCACAATCCCTGGCAAGCCACACTTTTATTTGGCCACCTGGGTAACCAGAACTCCCTAGCAAAGTGTCACTCATGAGACTAACCTGCCTGAGGACCTGGCTCAGTCCTTCCCACTTTTCCCTGTTGGACATTAGGGATCTTTGTAACAGCTGAGCTCTTCCCATCACAGAGTAAAGTGGAAACCAGGAAAAAATCAAGCCATAAAGTAAAATTAATTCTAAGAGGATAAACTACTCTTAATGAGACTGACTATGCTTGCCCAAATCAAATTATTTTATTAACAATGTAAAGACAAAAAAAAGCTGATGCTTCAAAAATAAAACTCAATCATTAGCGTGCATAGTTTAGGTAAATATTAACTGAATTCTTTCAAAAGCTTCTCTTCATATGAAAATCACCAGGTAAATAACAATTTTCTAACACTGAGCACTCTCTAAGGCTAAGGGAGAGAGAAGGCTTGAAGTGAGCCTGGTCCTCAGAGTCCCAAAATGACTTATGCATGCAAATGAAAACCTAAGAGTGCTCCTAAGCAAGAAGAGGCTGCTTTATTAAAGCCCCAAATGACTGCAGCACAATTCTAATTAAATTAAAGTGAGATGCTTCTTTCCCAAAGCAAGGAAGGTTATTAATGCTGCATCAAGAAACCCTTCAGACAGCCCAGGTTTGGAAAGTGCAGTTCCCATCTCGCCAGGGGCTTTCACAACACTTGGGATTTACATGTTCACCTGTGAGCATCTTTGCACCTCCCTGAGTGTCTTGGGTGCAGTTGCTCGGCAGAACTCATCCAGAGTCGCTCAGCAGCTGTCATTGCTGACTACCAGTGGAAGACCATGTGAAAATCACAGCCATCTGAGGGGCAAGTTCTGCACCTGTAAGTGTCGAAAGAAAGATACACGGTTGGAAATGATGTGACCAAACTATTAATCTTTTAATTTTGTAGATTGCGGTCATTATCTAATTCATTGCTGCATTCATACACTCACTGCTATACACATACTCTCCCTCTGTGGTGGGTGTGTGTGTGTGTGTGTATGTGTGTGTGTGTGTGTGTTAGGAGATTTCAGGGAGTCTACCTTGATTTCTTTTCAAATCATTATTTTAGGAAAAGTTGTGCTAATAATGAGAAGAAAAACAAATACCTTAGTTCTGGACCTCTGTATCAAGATCTCTATATCTTCCACTTCAAGTTTTCCAACAAGAGATTCACTCTTGTTCAAAATCTGCCTGGCTTAGCCACAGCCTCTGCTTCCCCACCCAACCCTCACTGCTGTGGCTTTCTGCCTCCAGGAGGATCCACTGTCCCTATCTACATCCTGAGGGGGAAAGAAGCCTTTGTGGGTAATCTAGTTGGAGTTGTTTGTTATCAAATAAACTTAAATATCTTTTGGATCTATAGGAACCAAGCAGACAGCCAGCAGGTTACTTGGGTTTACAGGACAAGCTATGTCACATTTTATACACAGAGAGAGAGGAAGAATGCATGAATAAGACATAATGACAGCAAGTCTACAAACTTCTTCAAAACCGCCCTGATTTCCTTGTGGCTCTGTAGATGGCTGCATTCATTAGCAGCGAGTGTGCGTGAGTGCTGTGCTCCTCTGTGAAAATTCTCTCCCACATGCCATCCACACTCATGACTTCAGCCATTGCTAGTAAAAGCATAATCACAAGTGTGCATCTCCATCTCACAGAACCCCTCAGCTTCTCAAACTCCACATGTCCAGGCTAAACGTACAACCTGCCATCTGCTGCTTGACCCTGTCATGGGACAGGGTGGGATTATGCAGAGACCTGGGCTTCTTCAAGTGCTTTCCATCATCCCAACATCCACAGAGTAATACAAAACAGAAATTTAATAAGAGTCCCCCTTTCTTCTCCTCCTTCACTCTCCATGTCCAATCTACCATTGAGACCTGTGTGTTTTATAGATATTCTCTGGCCTAAATCATCATATCCATCTCCTTTAATACTATGATAGTCCAAACCACTTAGGATTCTGAATGCAACGTTTCCTATCATGACTGACTAAATCTGGAAATGATTAAGAATGTAAAGTAAAATTTACTCTATATTCTCAACACCAGAAAGCATGTGAGGACCA
>PVKS010012836.1:29341-52699 GCA_004027875.1 Aplodontia rufa
CCCACTCCTTTTTATTTTTTTAAATTTTGAAATAGGGTCTTGCTAAGTTGCTTAGGGTCTCACTAAGTTGCCGAGGCTGGCTTTGAACTTGTGATCCACCTGCCTCGACCTCTCAAGCCACTGGGATTATAAGCATGCACACAGCACTGTGCCCCACTGACACTACTCCTACCACCATCAAGTCAGCTGAAGCGGGTTCAGGAAGATGCTCTGTAGAGATTAGAAAATGGCTTCATATGAACTATTTCATGATAGACTTGTTTATAATCATTGTGTGACCATTTGCATGAAAAGAAAAAAAATTACTGGAAAGATGTGTCAGTTTGGAGATGCATAGCAGAAGCAGCTTGCATTCCCACATTTGCCTGGGCACTGATGAGTAAGTGTCCCTCGGGTCCAGTAGACACCGTGGCAGTTACTCTGGTGTGAGTCATCTAGCCAGTACCTCCGGCAGGAGCTCTGACTGCCCAGCAAGGACGAGCCAGCAACAAAAAGGTTCTGGCGAGACACGAGAGGTAGGAGTAAGAATAGTGCAGGAACTCGGTAAGGAGGAGGCCCCTAAAAGCACTATGCAGAGAACCCGGAAGTGTAGTTCATGAAGACATTATCTGGAAGGCAGTTCCTAGAGGGATAGCTTCAGCCCGTTAGAATTACCCAGAGAAACAACGATGGTCAAGAGAGGATGGCATCATCATCAACTGAAAGGGCATGGGACCCCTTATCCCTTAGTCCCTGCTTGGTGATTTCAGGAGAAAGGGTTAGCAGTGGGAGAGAAGTCACTGCAAAGCACATGGCACCCTGCCATTACTGAAAGCTCCTGGTAGACAGGAAGGGAGGTGGAGAATCTCAAAGTGAACATGAGATTGAAGTTTTAAACTGGTCCATCATGGACTGGACTGTGCCTAAGAGTGCAGTAAGTGTGATATACTTCCGTGTCACGGAGGGGCAGGGACACAGATCTGATGATATTGATGTGAAAGAGGAGAAAATAAAAATGTTCTATTTCATATTTATGCTAATAAAGTGTAGACCTTTAATAAATTACATATAAAAGCTACTATCATTTTTCAACTAGACTGCTGTGCTAAACCACTGTACAATAGACAGGGTGGCTCCAAGTTTGAAGATGACAAGATCAATTAAAAGGCTATTACATGATTAATCGATGACTTTAGAATGACATAAATGCTCGTTTATCAGCATCTAATCTGGTCTCCCTCAAACGTAATCTTGAAAAAAGAAAAGTGTACCAAATCATGTCATCCTCTCATCTCTAATTAAAACTCTTCTATTTTAAGACTCATTATTTTGTAAAAAAATTTTGGAGTGGGGTTTAGTTTGTTCTTTTTCTATTGACTTGAGGTGATATAAGTTTATTTATCTGGATTTCTCTAATGTTTTTTGTTTCTTCTTCATTTTATTTTTTCAACATTTTCATTGGTGCATTATAGTTGTGCATAATAAGATTTGTTGTTACATATTCATACACACACAATATAAAATATAATTTGGCCAATATCCCTCCCCAGCACTTCTCCCCTTCACCTCCTTTTTCCCTTCTTATCCCTTTCTTCTACTGGTCTCCCTCTGATTTGTTTACTCGTCCAGTTTTTATTAATTGCATGGGAATTTAGTATCTTAGAGATGAAAAATATACCTTTTATTTCCCCCTTTACCCTCCCATCATTATTTTTAGGAAGTAGACAAAATCTTGAACTTGGTCTATGAAAGCCTGTGATGTCTGGATCCAACCTGACCTCCCAAACTTCATGCTGTCTCAGTCTCCCCTCATTAGTGGTGTACTCCAGCCTTCCTTCAGACCCTTGTCAGAAGTCCAACTTTCTGGAATAGTCTTCTTACGTTTGTAAAGAATGAACAATACACTACATTATTAGAATTCAGAGGAAATTAAATTGGTTTAATTCATGTTATAGTTTAATTTGGACCCAGCTGAATTATACGGATATACAACAACCAGCCTCCCCAACACCAGTCACACGTGGAAAACCATTCAGACTTCTCCAGAAGCATTGGTAACAGACTGTCCTGGATCAGGAGTACTTTGTGTTTGTGATACTGAAGCAATATTATTTTTAGTGTGAAATTGGCTGCCTATCTCTAGGAATATCATTTGAAAAATCATCTAATGTTTTGAACGTTATTCTCAGTGTGGTTAAATAATTTTTGAATGGTGGCTCTAGGTTAGAGAATGTTTCTTTTCTTTCCAGAAATAACTTTATCATTTTTCAACCCCAGAATGTCATCGTTAATCTACAACTCAGATTATAAACCAAGGCACTAAAGTAAAAACCAACCCTTATGTGCGCATCAGAGGTTCAGCCTGTGTTAACCAGTGGCAAGGTTTAAAAAGAAAGCAAAGCCAGCGCCCTTTGGAATACAAGTGCTGTAGTCTCTTCCTAGAATCTTTGATTTAAACCTGTTATCAGAACACTGTGGGCACAGGAGTGCCATACAATTGGAAACATGTTTAAGGCAAAGGTTTCCAAAAGGCAAATTTATTCAATTCTCTATCTTAATCCAAAAACAGTATATGTAAGCTTATTTAAATATTAGCTACTATCATAGGAATTGTGACTTAGATTTAGCAATGAAGACTTTTTTATTAATTTCTACAGAGGCTAGGAAGGTAAGTAATTAGGATTTAGTTTAGACAAAAATTACTAATTGCATCTCAGTTTGTTTCCTGGAATTTTTAGGGTAAACAATAGCCCTCCCCACAAAAATTATTAATCCATTATAATTTATGAATTTCATATTATGAGACTTTATGTCATTTGTGAAATGAAATTGTGTTTTCATGGTTGTTACTGTATAAAGTCATTAAACGATGCAGGTGTAAAGCTTATGATAAAAACGGCATGCTTTATATTAGACCAGTGGAGCTGCAGATCTATCTGAATACTGTGGGGAGGGTTGGGGTGCATGCGTCGAGGGGAGGAGTACTTGGTAAAATATGATGTTCATAGCTCATTGTCAGGAAGCCACGATCTCTGAATTTCGATAATGGTGATGAGTTTGTCCTGAGTCACCCACATTCCTGCCCAGATGTTCTGTGACTAAGCACTTAATTTTCAACAATTACTTTCCAAACAATACAGCATGAGATATTTATATTAATTTATAAATGTTTATGAAAATTAACAAAGTATCAAATTGCTGTAATTTCTAAACCATCTCTTGTAAACATGTATAGATTTGCTCCACAAAACGATGGAAGCCATTAACATATTTTCAGCACTAATAAAGATTTGTCCATCCCAGCTGCTCAACAGGGAACATAAGTCACCAGCAGCTTAAAAGGATAATTTTATGTTACCAGTCATTGGGGTCAAACTACTGCCCTTCCCAAATCATGTAGGACCATAGAGATTTTCTTCTTTGTTCTACAAGACAGGAAGCAGAAAGGGTTTCTCAGCTTGGCTGAATGCTCAGCACTGTGTGGACTTTTTAATAAAGGCTTCTGGTCATTTTAGGCTGATAGCTTCCTTTCTAAGGATGGGGTCAAGATGGCGAGGGCTTTTTCACCAGAGAGCAGACTCATTTGGAAAAGAGTTAAAAGATTATAATTCCTCTCTTTATAAGTCATAAATATTCTTACAAATACATACCTTGTAACTAAAATGATGCTTGAGAACAAACACCCACCCTATTTCTTTCGGATGAGGTTAGAAAGAACAGACGGAAGCCACAGACTCCCATTTGGGGACTGAAACTAACAAACAGAGAACACGGCCAGTGTGGTGTGTTTATGGAAATCTGAAATATTAGGCTAGGTTAGGCCTCATAATTTTTGATAGACTGTTACAACCAAAAAGCCTTTTCTAAAAAGTCACACTGGAGAAATTCTAGCCCCAGTCTCTCTGCCAACGCCACAATTATTGAAAAGACCACTGAAACTCAGGAAAGAAAAACAACAGCAGTAGAAAAAACAAGAGGAATAGTTCAGAAATTATTACACAATAAGAAAGCTCGCATCAACTTTAATGGCCTTATTAAAGAGCTCTTTTAGAAGGCCTATTGGGATGTTCAAACTCACTTGATTCTTAATAAAATTCAGCCCTGTGAATTTTTTTTAAAGAGAGAAGTACAGTGAAAGGGACAGAAAATCAATCTTACTTAGTTTTCATGTAGCTTTCATTGCTCTGAGAGTCCGTTGTGTACGTTGTGCTGGGGTTGGAACTCACGTACTCACGCATGCCAGACAAGTGCTGTAACCGCTGAGCCACCGCTCCAGCCACAGTCCTGTGAATTCTAACAGGCGTCCTCCTCAGATACGAACCTCTCCTGTTTTGTCCTTGTTCATTTACCTTCATTGCTCAGCAAAGAAAGATTGTACAAGTCAAAAGTCATGAAATCTTTAGTATAGCTAATACCAGTACTGGATTTATAGTAACCTTCATGTCTACCTGATTATTTGATAAAGTATCTTGGAATCAGGAAGCTTGTCTTTGAAAAGAAAGCAGCTTTCTTTAGAATACTGGATACATCAGGGGTAGGTAATTCCTATTCTTCCATTGCCATTTTATCAAACAGAATATGCAAAGAAAATAAGCCATTATAGAGATTTTTAAAGCATGTTTAAAGAGAAGGCATGACATCTGCAGTTTGAAAAAAAAATCCCTTTGAAGGCAAGAGACAGGGTGGCTCCAAGTTTGAAGATGACAAGATTAAAAGGCTATTACATGATTAATCGATGACTTTAGAATGACATAATGACCTACATACACAGTATACAAAAATGTAAACTGAATAAATTATAGTATTTCAAAAAAAAGCTATTACAGGGGCTGGAGTGGTGGCTTGGTGGTTACGGCGCTTGCCTGGCATGGGCAAGTACACAAGTTTGAACCCCAGCACCACGTACACAACAAAGTGTCAGAGGAACCAAAACCACATGAAAAATAGAATTGTTTCTCTCTTTCACTGTCCCTTTCTTAAAAAGAAAAAAAAAGGCTATTACAATGGACTGAAGCAAACAGCAATCACAGGATGGAGGACTCCCCTGTTCCATTGAGACTTACCCCTCAACAGCCCTGACCCTCCCACCTCTCTCAATATAAATTGTAGTGGAAGTCAGACAAATAAGCCCTGCGGTTGAAGTAGGAGCCCAGAGTGACCTGTAAGAGTCACAACTTAGGAAGAAGGTGAAGCGAGGGACAGAGGAAAGATGAGCCCCAAATGACATTTTGGAAAGGCCGATAGTAGAAGACTTCAGCGCCTGAGTATTTTTTAAATGGAGGCACTGAGAGTCTCCTGAGTGCAGCTGTTGGTGAAAGTGAGCACCAAAGGAGACAAGCAGCTAACGAGGACAGCAATAGCACAGGCAAGCAGTGGGCGGAAAGAAGGTTGCCAATGGCATGGGGGAGAAACCGCAAGCCGAGTAACCGAGGTAGTACTCAGGCACAAGCACAATGTCATGTCCATCCCTTGTGCAGGTGTGGGATACGGAACCTGGGCACCTCTCCAAATGTATATTTGGCTCAAAACATTGAATAATCTCAGCCTTCCAGACCCACCCATAGTCACAGGGAAACTAAAATACACAACTACTATCCAAGACAATTGGGTTCTATGTTATTGTCTAGTTGGCATCATCCGCTTCACTGCCTAGTTCAATTGTGGAAGTTGGAGGTGACTAAGAGTTTCTCTCCACTCTTTCCTGTTTCATATTTTATTCACCTGCAAGCACTCCCAGTGTCTCCTTGCACATTTAGGATTTCCTTATCATGTACATATTCCAATCTTTAAAAGTACCAAGTGAGACTCATGTTTTCAGTTCTCATGGCAACTTTTCCAAGCTGGGAAAGTCACTTGGAGAGGGCAGCGACGCAGAGTTCTTCAGGAGGGGTCCACTTTGACCCTGAGAGTAACATCCACACAGAAGCCGGCTAAAGGGTGCCATAAACAATAGCACAGGAAAACATCATCACGTAAAGAGGGGGTAGGTTCCGCTCAGAGTAGGTTGCTACTCTCTCATGTTAAATCTGTGCTAAAAATTATAAAAACAGGAATATGAATGTCTCCTATGAAGGCCTCAATAATTTAAACATGTAAGTAGCCAATACATTTTTTTGATATTTTTATTGTAGTAAGTTAGATATATAGCATAATATTTGCCATTTTAACTGTTTAAGACACAGGAAAACATAAAAACTACCTATTAGTAGGGTTTCATGTTATGTTTTGATACATGTATCCATTATGTAATATTTAAATACCTATCCCCTTAAACATTTATCATTTATTTATGATGAAAGCATTGAAAATCCTGTCTTCTAGCTTTTTAAAATACACAGGATATTGTTGCTATCTATGGTCCCACTACTGGACCACTGTGTGCCAGAATTTCTTTTTCCTATTTAACTGGAACTTAGTGTCTGCTGATCAACTTTTCCCATCCCTCCCTCTGCCCTATCCTCCTTACCCTCTAGTAACCACCATTCTAATCTCAGCTACTATGGGATCAACCTTTTTATATTCCACAAATAAGTGAGACTGTGTGTACTTCTCTCTATGGCTGACTTTTTTCACTAAACAAAATGATCTCCAATTCCACCCATGTTGTTTCAAATGACAAGATTTCATCATTTTTATGGCCAAATAGTATTCCATTGTGTGTATGGATCACATTTCCTCTATCCTTTCATCAGTTGATGCACACTTGAGTTGTTTCCATTTCCTGCCTACTGGAAACAGTGCTGAAACAACCATGAGCACACAGATATTTCTTCAACATACTGATTTCATCTCCTTGTACTATATACCCAGTAGTGCAGAGGTTGGATCATATAGTAGTCCTATTTTTAATTTTTGGAGGAACCTCAATACTGCTTTCCATAATGGCCGTACTAATTCACATTTCCACTAAGAGTGTGCAAGAGCTCTTTTTTTTATTCAATAGACATGGCCTTACAATTAGGAGGAGTTCATCATCAAACAATCAAGAACAGCAGTGTAATGACAGAACAAGCCAATACTGGTGCCAGACCATGGTTTCCCCACTTTGGGTTCCCCATGGTTCCAGTTTCACTTTACTTAAGCCCCAAGTTAATTGGACTTCTTGTGGAAGTTGGAGGTTCCCCTCAGATTAGATTCACCCATACTACTTCCCTCTGGACACCTTGATGTCCTTCCTATTCTCTTCCCCTATCAATACCCCCTCCCTACATCCCCCAGGAATCTTTGCACAGTTCCCCATGATCATGTAAGAATTCATACATGTTGAGTTAATTGTTCAGTTAGCCATCTAACAATCTGTTTCTGCTTATATTCTAGCTTCCACAAATGAGAGAAAACATTCGGCCCTTGAGTCTCAGAGTTTGGGATACTTCACTTAGCAAAATTTTTTCCATCTCCATCCATTTGGCTGCAAATGCCATAATATCGTTTTCTCTAATAGCTGTGTAGTATCCCATTGTATATATGTATACCACAGTTTTTTGATCCATTCAAGTGAGGGGCATCTGGGTTGGTTCCATAATTTAGCTATAGTAAATTAGGCTTCTATCTCTATGGTAAGCCAATTCTAGCTCTTTTGGGAAGATACCCAGAAGTGGGATAGCTGGGTCAAAAGCGAGTTCCAGCCCTAATTTTTTGAGGAGTCTCCACACTGCTTTCCAGAGTGGCTGTACCAGTTTGCAGTCCCACCAGCAATGTGACAGTGTTCCTCTTTTCCCACAGCCCCTCCAGCACCTGTCATTGTTTCTATTCATTTTTGCCACCCTGACTGGAGTGAGGTGGAATCTCGGTGAAGTTTTGATTTGCATTTCTCTTATTGCTAGTGATGTAGAGCATTTTCTCGTATGTTTATGGGCTTTTTGGACTTCCTCTGTTGAGAAACTTCTTTTTAGTTCCATAGCCCATTTATTGAGTTATTAGTGGTTTTGTTATTTAATTTTTGTGTTCTTTGTATATTCTGGATATCAGTCCTCTGTCCGAGGTGCAGCAGGCAAAATTTTTCTCCCATTCTGTAAGTTCTCTGACTCTTGACTAAATCCTTAGCTGTGCAAAAGCTTTTTAGCTTAATTGCATTCCATGCATTTAGTCTTGATTTTACTGCTTGTGCCATGGGAGTCCTGTTAAGGAAGGCTGTGCCGACCCCTATGTCTTGTAATGTCAATCCCACTTCTTTAAGCAATTGTAGAGTTACTGCTTTAATATCCAGATCCTTGAACCATTTTGATTTAATTTTTGTGCAAGGTGAAAGGTAAGGATCAAATTTCAGTTGTCTACACATGGCTGTCCAATTTGTCCAACACCATTTGTTGAACAGGCTATCATTTTTCCACACTATGCTTTTGCCCCCTTTATCAAACATCAGATAGGTAAAGGTATGAGGGTTTGTCTCAGAGTCCTCTATTCTGTTCCATTGGTCTTCCATTCTGTTTTGGTACCAATACCATGCTGTTTTTGTCACTATAGCCTTATAGTATAATTTCAGGTCAGGAATTGAGATGCCTCCTGCCTCCTGCCTCCTCCTTCTTGCTGAGAAATATTTTATCTACTCTGGATCTTCTGTTATTCCATACAAATTTGAAGATTGCTTTTTCTACATCCATGAAGAATGACATTGCTATCTTGACAGGGATTGCACTAAATCTGTACAGGACTTTGGGTAAAATGGCCATTTTGATGATATTGACTCTACCTAACCATGAACAGCAAGAGCTCCTTTTGACACATCCTCTGCACACTTGTTTCCTTTAGCCTTTTTGACACTCGCCATGCTTACTGGACTGAGCTGTTAACTCATTGTGGCTCTCTAGTTTTCATTTCCCTGGTGATTAGTGATGGTTGAACATTTTCTTTTCATGTACCTGTCAGTCATTTGTACATTCTTTTTTGAGAAATATCTACGTAGGTCTAGTGCTCATTGTACAACATTAAGGTTATTTTTATTTTTGCTATGGAGGTTTTTAGTTCCTTACAGATTCTGGGTCTTACACCCCCTTAATTTGAGTCTTTTGCAAGCATTTTCTCCCACTACAGGTTGTCTATGTCCTCTGTGGATTGCTTCCTTTTCTATGCAGACAGCTTTAGTGTGATGTAATCCCATTTGCCAATGTGTTCACAGACCCATCCCAAAACTCCTTGCTGTTCCTATGCCCTGAAGCATTTCCCTGTGTCTTCTCCTAGTAGGCCAGTTAAGTCTTCATTCTATTTTGACTTGATTTTCCTAACTGGTGAGAGATTTCGTTCTTCCTCAGGTGGGTGTCCTATCTCCCCAGCAACATTTATTGAAAAGACTGTCCTCGCTCCTGTGCACATACTTAGCACCTTCATCAAAAATCCATCGGCTCTTCCTGGCTTCACTTCTAGCCTCTCTGTTCTGCTCCGCTGCTCTGTGCATCTTATGCCAATACCATGCTGTCTTAGTGACGACAGTTTTGTAGAATGTTTTGAAGTCAGACCTCCTGCGTTTTAATTATTATTAGATAAGGTTTTGCTATAGCCATTTTATAACTTTTCTAGCTTTATTGTAGTGTCATTCTTTTTCCCTTTCTTAGTCTTTGTGTTTATGTGATTTACTTTTTTAAATACCTTAAGAATATATTCTGATGCACCTGAGTTTGTAAGACACAAATTAAAAAAAAAAAAAAAGAGTCTCTACAGACTGAGTTCTGCCTCCATGTTTGTTATATTCTTATTTCCTCTTCCTCAAAGTGGAAATGCTGGACTCTATTCTTTAGGAGCTACTGTGCATAACAACACAAAACTTAGCAGGCGTTGTTTCAACCTGAGTAAAGCAATTCTAACAGTATGATATGTAGATACCTTTGTAAGTAACCTAAAATTAGTCATTCAGTGCTTTGAATACATTAAATTCTATATTCTATGGAGGGACGTGCAGATAACTCTTCCTAATACAGTTTTAACATTCAGCACACTCCAAAGAAATTTTTGTTATAATTTATTCACCATTAAAGTATATATTAATTTGGTATTTCATACTTTCCTAATTTGTACTCATATAGAGAAAAAATGAATAATGGATAAATATACCATGACTAAATTATATTCAATAGGCAAAAGATGATTAAACACCTGTTTCTCATTGTGTAACCCCATTCCATTAAAAGATCTAAAATAAGGAGTAATGAATGCTTTTCTGTTTTTAAAATGAGAGTCACTTAGGAAAAGGGCTGCCAATTTATTGTTAAGATTTTCTCTTATCTGCTTCCAACAGCATGCACAGCAATAAGCCTCTCCCACTCCGAAGCACTGAAACAGGGCTGCTGGGATGGCAAGGATGCCCCTGTGATATGAACCCAGGAGAGGCTGCTGCGCATCCAGCTCCTTCCAGAGGATTAAACTGATGCTAATCCTGCAAAACACGGGGAGCAACGCTACCTTCCCTGAACGGCGCTTGCACAGGTCCTGGTAACTACTGAGCAGGGGTGGGAGAATTCTGTCTCAGGTTGAGCTCTGGAAGGTAACCGTTTAAGCAGTCATGGGTACAGTGTAAACCGCTGCAATCCCAAAACCCAGATAATGCCTTTTATTAACAGTTCTTCAAGTAACAATGGAAACTAGATGATGGACATTTTCCCAAAACACAGGAAACAGAAATAACAGGCTAAGAACGAAAACCTGCAAAGTATTTCACTCTGGTTGGAAGTAGTTTCACTTTTACTAAAGCAGAGAAAATACATCTTAACCGTATGTAAGCATCTTGACACCCTGGGTGGGAGGTACATTCGTATTCACAATAACAAACCAAACAACCACAAACAGCAAAAACACAAACTTGGAGTAACATTTTTTGCTCCTAGAAGAAATGGATAAATCGCATCTGAAACTGAGGGTGAGCACACCCAACAGACTGAGCGGACACAATGCCACCTTACAGCTGTGCCTCAAGGCTGCTGTCAGTGCAGTGCATGAAGTGCTCAGCAGCTCACCCCACTGCGCCAGAACTGTGACACCTGATTGACCTCTAATGCACACGCAGGAGCTCCATTGCTACCTATTTTTTAGACACCATCAAATTCTAGTGCAGGTCCTAGGGAGCAAGATCAGGTGACTCTCACGCATGAGCACCTACCTCACTGGCTTTCTGCCTCTTAATTGCAAAGAAGAGAGCATTTAAGTGACCAGAGGGTGTTCTGCTCTTGGCTGAGGGTGCTGGATCCAGAGAACTCCTGAGGAACATACGGGCACGCACACATACACACTCTTCACAAGCAAATCTTCTCAGTGACCAAGGAGTGTCTGGCAAAGCAAAAGCAGAATTTTTTCTCATACTGCATCACCGAGTATTCTCATTTGCCATAAAAAAGAAAATCAAAACCTCAGCACTTTTAAGCATCAATCATATACAAAGTGCTACCATCTTTTCTTGATAGTTTGGCATAGATATCTCAAACAGTATTGTACCTTTATGTATCTTCAGTTGTTTTAGGTACAACAAGAATGGTGATGAGCCTGCTAAACTATGCCTTTTACTATATTCTATTAAATTTCTTATTTCATATAAACCCCTAGACCTAACTTTAGAGGGCTTATTTTATTCTGTCATCTCCAACTTCCAAGAGAAAAGAACTTCCCTTTCAACATGTTAATTAAAGATATGAAGGTACTTTGTCACATTAAAAGAGGAAGTTTTTACTAGAAAGCTTCAACCTTGCTGGGACTCAAAAGAAATAGTTCTTGTTCATCTTTATGGTTAATTTTCACGTAGGATGGTTACTTTATTGCAACTCCAGGTTTTACCTTCCACCAATTGTTTAATGTTAATTTTCCACACTCTTGCATCTCCAATTGCCATAAAAATGCCTTAGTTCTTCAGTGAATGGTTAAAGGAAGGTTGTGTTGCCTCCTTCACAAGACTGATGGTTTTGGGTGAGATCAGTTCAAGACCCCAAAATAGGCTCATCTGGGTCAGGTTTTGGTGTAAGGTGCTAACTAGACTTTATGAACTGCAGTTCAATAATCTATTATGACAAAACCATCCAACACAAATCACAATTACCTAAAGCCACAACTCTCATGTATTTAGCTCAAAAATCTGAAATTTGAGCAAGGCTCTGTGGAGAAGACTGAGTTCTTCTCACCAAAGTCTCAATGCCTGGGCCTCGGTGGGGATAACTCACATGGTGGGATGGGGTGGGGCAACTGGCATCTCCCCATGCAGTCTCTTCATATGATCTCTCCACACAATTTGAGTTTCCCACAGCATTGAAGTAATTGAATTTCTTACATGGATGCTCAGAGCTCTAAGCGGGAAGAGTGGAATCTGCCAGTCCTTTAATAGGCTGCACTCAGAATTGAACGTGCATCACTTTTGCCGCACTTTATTAGTCAAGCAAGTTATAAAGTCAGCCCAAATTCAAGGGGAGACTAATTAGAATACTTTTCTTTGACCATATTAACAGTATACAGCCATCTTTAAGTTACGATAGTCAATGGTTTCCTACAGCACTCAAGTTATCTGTGATGGAATACAGTTCTCTAACAACCCTGCTGTGGACCTTAAATTCAGAATCATAGCAGAAGCTATGGACAAAGCCCTGCCTTCCTTAACAGGGAACTGTTAAGTTCTGATAGAAACTGAACACTAGGTGCACATCATCAAATGAGTGGTCTTTGATCCACCCACAGAAGAAAGGCATGTCCAATATCCATTTCCAGGTAGGAGAGTGCCATACTTTATCAGCCCAAGGGAGGTTCTGAGTACACAGTAACAGGGGTGGTGGTTTCACATTCCTGCTGCATGCCACTTAGCTCTCAGCAAATGCCTGGGCCTCGTTCAGGACTCCCCTTGACTAGTTGACAAGGGGAAAAACATCTCTAGTGTGGTTTGCAGATGCTTCTCTGTGATATCCTGGCACCACACAGAGCTGAACTGTCAGGGCTCTCCACTTTCCAATCACAGTGGTCCTGAGCACAATGGGAACTGGAGCTCCTTCAAGTAGGAACTTCAAGTACCATATTCATTGAAGTGTTATCTAGGGCCAATGATTCAAGGGGAGGGAGGATTGCTGATACATGACTGGAGACAAGGGACAGTATTCTATTACTCAGGAAATCATGTTGGGTCCCCTCCTCGCACCCCACATGCAACTATATGTAAGTGAAAACAATAATTCATCCACCTAGTTCAGACATGATTATCAAAGCGTTCAAATCTCTCATGAATAAAGTTCAAGTCACCTGTGAACTTCAGAATATGCCCAGATGGGAGGAAGGATGGGAGGAAAAATGGGGAAAGAAAAGGGTGGGGTAAGTGTATTTTGCACCTCTAAGATACTAAACAAGCCTCATGCAATCAATAACAACCAGAAAAGTAAAAAAAAAAATCAAAGGGAGATCAGTAAAAGAAAGGGATCGGGGAAGGGAGGTGGTGAAGGAGAGGGGAGTGCTGGAAACGGATAATGGCCAAGTCATATTGTTATATCGTGTGCATGTATGAATATGTAAGAACAAATCCATCACTATGTACAACTATAATGCATCCCTAAAAATGTGGGGAAAAAAGTTCCACTACGTGGGACATAAAACCTGAAGACAGAGATTTTGGTAAGTTACCATACCCAATAACAAAAACATTAGAACTCTGTATAAACTACAAATAAAATTGTTTAAATTTAAAAACTTATCCAGGAAAGCTATTGGCTGAAAGCAAAGGAAACATGAAATGAGTAGTCGCGGAAGAAGTGGTTGTTTATCAGATATAGCTGGACATGAGGGCTAGACCTACAAGCGAGCGCTGTCACGGTGACACGATTTCTTCATGGCTCTGTTCTGTTATTTTCAAATGATTCCTTTTATTTTCTACACTCCTTTTTACCTTCCAATGATGGATACGGAAGGTTGCCAAAGGCCACTCAATCAGGCAGCAAACCCTGCTCACTGTGTTGAGGTTCACAGGCTCCTTTACACCGAAGGTCACAGACTTAGCCCTTATCAGAACCTAGTGTCTCGGGTCCTTATCAGAGGAGGATCCCCACTCAACTAAAATAAGCAATCTGACCAGAAAACCCCACTGTGACCGCCCCCCAAATTCAGTCCTTAAAAGACTACCTATCCAGCCAGGGGTTGGGGATTTAGCATTTAGCTCAGTGGTAGAGCGCTTGCCTAGCCAAAAAAAAAAAAAAAAAAAAAAAAAAAAAAAAAAAAAAAAACACCCCACCTATCCAAAGCCAGACAGACAGTCATCTTCCACTTGGAGAGTGCGTCCCTGCAACTATTCCAATAAATCTCCTTGATCTGTTGAGGTCTGGATTCCTTTCTTTCTGCCCCTCTTACCCTTCCCTTTTCAGCCTCTCCTTTCCTATCAACCAATAATTTTAGACAGGATGTACAGATGATGATTTCTCAGTGCAGAGATTATAGAATATCAAGATGCTGCTGAGTTATGGAATAGAGAAAGAATGAACATAAATGGAAATTAAAGCAGGAGCTGATGAGACTTGCAGAGGGAAGGTTTGGTTTTGTTGGTACTAGGAATGGATTCGTTATGTTAAGCAGTGGTACCTTGGAGTTACAATGAGTTTGTCTGGAACTTCAGATATTAGACGATGAGTCCCATGAGATAGATAAATAAATAAAAGATTTATCTATTTATCTATCTATCTATTTATTATTTTGCACCAGAAATTAAATTCAGGGTGCTTAACCACTGACCCATATTCCCAGCCCTTTTAATTGTTTGAGACAGGGCCTCACTAAGTTGCTGAGGTTTGAACTTGCAATCCTCCTGCCTCAGCTTCCCAAGCCCCTGGTTTTACAGGTGTGCACCACCACGCCTAGAGAGTTGGCTGAATGTTGAAAAGAAAATGAACACAGTAGGGCAGAGGCTGTTCATTGATTCACTCAACAGCACTTGCAGCCCTCGTCTCCTCCACAGATTTTACCTTGCTGTATCTCCGTGGCTAGACATAGAACTAACATACCAAAGCAGAAAAAAACATTATTTCAATAGATGCAAAAAATTAGCTCCTTATAAAAACCGATTTATATTCATTATTATTTAAAAACTTTTAGCCAACAAGAAATGGAACTTAAGTTCTGTGCTCTTATGAAAGAATTTACCAACCATGGCAGCAAAAATCATTCCACGTGTTGAAATATAGATGTATTCCTATACCATGTATGGTATTCCAAATTAACACCAAAAAGAAATGTGACGTAAACATAAATAAGAAAAATGCATCATTGCTTTCAAGTGCTACTTTGTCTACCAAGAAAATAGCAATGGAAAGAAATATAGTACTAGTTACTAAATCATTACTGAATCAAATGTTTTAGTATTCTATTTTTAAATTTTTTTAGTTGTAGACAGACAGAATATCTTTATTTACTTATTTCATGCGGTGCTAAGGATCGAAGCCAGTGCCTCACAGGTGCTAACTAAGTGCTCTGCCACTGAGCTACAACCACAGCCCTCTATTTTAAAAAACTTAATGAAAATACTCCATTAACAAAACTATTCTTTACTAAAAACAAAGATTTATTGGATACAATATATACTTTTTATAGTTCAGCAAGTAGTTGCATATGTGTATGAATATATAATAAAAAAGTTCCTGTAAATGTTGAAATCTATAAAGAAATTATGAAAGAAAAAAATCTAGTTCTCAAGAGAAATAATTGGATAAAAAAATGTAGGAACAACAAAAATGATGGAGAAAACTTCTATGGGGAATATTAGAAAATATTATTGAAAGACACAAATGCAAATGTCCCAGGAGTGAGGATTCAACAGGATTTATATTTAGCTTTTCTCCAAGCATATAGATGAATCAGTGCAAATCAAAGCAACATGCCAATCATGTTTTTGCTAAAAATTGACAATGCATATTAAAAAATAAATGTATAAAAATAATCAAGAAGTTAAATGACAACAAAAGGAGGATTCAGGACTAACTTTAAAACAGTAGTAATGGAAAAATTTTTATTATTCCACAGGGATAGACAAATATATCAATGGAGATAATTTTGGAAACAATGGAAACAAAAAGTTAAAAATAAACTAGCACATTAACAAAATCTTAATACATGAAGTGGCAGCTTCACATTTAAGGCAGATGGAAAAATAAAAAAATATACAATCCCAAGTGTATTAAATAAATTAGAAAAAAATCCAAATAACTTAAAACACTTCAAAGCAAATATAGAAAAATACCTTTATGACCTCTAGATAAGGAGACATGTCTTAAATAAGACATAAGAAACTTAGTAACAAAATAGAATAAACTACAAAATTAGCACATTCCACATGACAAATATAACTATAAATAAGATTAAAAAACAAGTAATAGGGGCTGGAGTGGTGGCTCGCCATTAGGGCACTTGCCTGGCATGTCCAAGTATGTGAACTTGCACCACGTACACAACACAGTGTCAGCGCAACTAAAGTCACATGAAAAACTAAACAAACTTGATTCTCTCTTTATCTCTCACTGTCTCTCTTTAAAAAAAAAAGTAATAGGGAGAGAAATTTGAAGCACATATAACAAGAAATCATTTTCCAGAGTATATTAAACATTCCTATTTCCTATGTAGCTGGGAGGGTGGCATAGGCCTGTAATCCCAGTAATTGGAGAGGCTGAGGCAGGAGAATTAAAGTTCAATGCCAGCCTCAGCAAAGTAGTGAGGCCCTAAGAAACTGAGCAAGACTCTGTCTCAAGATGAAAAAATAAAAAGGGCTGGGAATTTGACTCAGTGCTTAGGAATCCCTGGATTCAATCTATAGTTCCAAAGAGAGAGAGAGAGAAATCCTATGCATTAAATAACAGAAAGACTAGTAAGGAGTTAGAACAGCAACTCACTGAGAAGAGATTCAGATGGGCAGCAAGGAATTCCCTAGCTCATCTGCAGTTTGGCTGGGTTCATGGAACTGACTTTTGGCAAATAAGATGTGGGCAGACATGCAGAAGTGTTGAATGCCACTGTGGTTCTGGGGCAGAGAGAATGAAAATGAAGGAGAAGGAGTGATAGGAGAAAAAGGAGGTAGAAGAAGGAGGAGGGGAAGGGGAAAGAAGAGGAAGAGAACCCAAAAGTCACCATCTGTGATCCCCCAGCTCTTCTCCCGGTCCAGCAAAAGTAAAGGTAACATATTCAAGATGCATGGCTAAAAGCTGAGGGAGAATCACCTGTTCCATCTTTGTTATGCGGGAATTGAGAGGTCGGGGCTTGTCACAGCAGTACAGCCTAACCTTAACCTGATTAACACGACACTCGACTTGGTGTAGCTGCAGTTTGTACACACCAGTTAGTGACATCTCCTTGAAGTGTTAAAAAAATGAGACTTCCTGCCATTTCTACCTCCTCTTTCACATCCAACATCCATACCACTGCGGCTCTGCCTTCAGAAGATATCCGGAATCTTACTACAGTCACCTCCCAGCAATCACCATCACCCATCTGGGTTGTTGCAGATGACTAACAATTATTTTCCATGCTGTTCTTCACTTTCCTGCAGTCTAACCTCAACCTAGGAACCACAGCAATTATCCCAAAATGTATATTAGAATTTCAATAGCATCATAATGTCAGCAGAGTAGCCATCAAAGATTCTAAACTTCTCTTGAAAACCAAATAGAAAAATCATCCCAGCTAAAGACAGCAAGGACCACAGGCCCCACCCAGTTGGTGGCAAGCCAACAAAAACAGTAGGAATGAACAAGAGCAACAGTTGTGTGACAAAAGAGTAGGAAATAAAAATCAAACAAGTAACCTAAAGGCCACAGCAAGCAAAAGTCACTAGCGGACTTGCCCTAAGAGGAAACCTGGGGAGAGATCTGAGAGCAATCAGTGAAAGCGGGGAAAAGGGTCCTCACAGGCTCAGAGCTGGAGATCAAAGCCCTGCTCACACAGATCTGGAGAAGACAGAAATGAATGAGTAGAATCTCACTCTGCTCCAGCCAGGACGGCGCCCCCCCAGGAACCTGCAGAGGGGGTATTTGAGATGCCCAGGGATGACAGCCCACAAAGCAGTTCAAAAGAAAATGCTTTTGGATTGCTGCTGTGATACAAAAAGTTACTGTGCGTGAGGTCAGACGCTGATTGGCTTCATCGGAGCCTCAGTTTACCATTGGTACCTAGCGCCCCCTCATCATGCTGTAAGCCTTAACTATACACACACAAAATGTATTTTTTAAAAAGAAGCCAGCAGGTAAAGTATCCTTTATTATGACTGGGGAAATAAAAATAGAACAAAAAAAACATAAATGCAAAGTCAGATGCAAAGGGCACCAGCGTGGAGAGGAGGCTGAGGACCTCCGCAGAGGAGGCAGGAGGACTGGCAAGCCAGACAGCTCAGGGAGAACACAGTGACCGGGGGAGGGGGTGCATGGGGACTCCTAAATGAAAACCCACGGAGACTGCGCAAGTGAGAAAACCACGCTGGCCTGCCTGACTCCAAACAACCCAAGAAATCCTGCCTTACTTTATTCTTCCTTCAAACAAAAGTAGACAAACGTAAATAAACCACGCTAAAATAAGAAGAGACTGACTTCCTAACACCCTGGAAAACCATTACTAGGAAACCATGAATGAGGCCTTAATAACATTAAGACAAACAATGAGAATTCACCAGAAAGATGATGTCATAGAACAGATGAAAACTACAATGTAATATTTATCTATTAGAGAAGAATTAAAGCTTTGAGGAAACAGCACAAAACCCAGAAAAACTCAGAGCAAATTAACAGATATCAGTTAAAACCAAGAAGCAAGCAAGCAATATTTCACAAAAGATCACCAAGCAAAACAGAAGAGCAAAGAGACACCAGAAGAGGCAGAATAAGAAAGAAAACTGGGAGGAAATCAAACAGAAATTTTTAAACATAATAAGAGGACTTGAGACTCTCCTGTGTAGTGGGCGGAACAATGGCCCTCCAGAGGCATCCACATCCTAATCCTTCAGATCCATAAATACGTTGCCTTGCTTGCAAAAGGACTTCACAGACACGATTACATTAAAGATGCTCAGGTGGGGAGACTGCCCTGGATCATCCAGGTAGGTGCAATTTACCCTGGGTACCTTGAGGCAGCGGGTCCCAGGCAGGACGTGGGAGGATAGCAGGAGGTCACCTGAGCCACAGTCACTGGAGGCTGAAGAAGGCGGAGAAAGTGACTCTACCCTGTGGCTTCCAGAAGGTACGCAGCTCAGCCAACCCAGCTGAGACTGACTTCCAAAGCCACACGATAACAAATTTGTGCTGCTTTAAGCCACGAAGTTCATAGTAATTTGTTACCTACAGCAGCAATGCGATAGAAAATAGGGTGCAGAGGACAAATATACATATAGTTCAAGTCTTCAAGGAAGAAAGTCACAGAAACAGAAAAGAATAAATATTTAAAACTGTAATCGAAAACTGTTTCCTGTAATAAAATATTACAGAGCACAGCATAGTGTGTACTTGGGGAAAGATGACCAAAAGTTATGAACATCAAGCCATACCCTAAGCAAAAATTATTGTATTTTTAAGATGAATTAGAAAATTTCCTTTCGTATCCAGGCAAGAAGTAAAAATCACCTATAAGGGAATAACTTTCAGAATGATATGAGAATTCTCAAAGCAACATTTATGTTAGAAAAAAAAGTGTAGCAACTTCCTGAAAAGAGTTTAACGGGAACAGGATGTGAGATGAGAGCTTTATGCCCAGCCAAACTTTTTTCAAAATAAAATCCATAGACACCTACAAATATTAAAAAATATTGGTCCTGGGCTGGAGCAGTGGCTCAGTGGTTGCGGCGTTTGCCTGGGATGCATGGGGATGGGAGTTCAAACCCCTGCACCACATACGCAGTGAAGTGTTGGAGCAACGAAGATCTCTTTCTCTCTCCCTCACTGTCCCTCTCTCTTTAAAAGAAAAAAAAATGGTCCTATACACAATTTACAGAAAACCTATTAAAGAATGAATTTCAAACACACCAAGTTTTTAGAAGATGTAGTGAGTATTTAACTTAGTGGCACTATGGTTAACAGGAATGATGGTGAAAAAATAATAACCAATTTTTATGTGTTCAGACATTAACATTAGCAAAAACTGCAAGGCAGAAATAGAAGGTAAACTTTTCATAAACGAACTAACAGGAAGTAAAATAATATTGCTTAAAGCTAGTAAATGAAGTAATAGAAGTCTAAGTATATTGAAGGTTCAAAGTATATTTAAGATAAAACAGTTATTGGAAATTGGTAAATAAGGTAATCAAAGCATATCCAATCTCTGATGCTAAGATCAACACTACCACAATGCTAGATATTAAACTTGAATAGTGAGAGGGAAAGTGAGGAATTACCTTCAGTCTTATATGTGAGAAGAAAGCAACAAACAGTATCTAAACAAAGAAGCTATTATGAATATTTTATCTAAAAATGATATAAATTAGAATTTAAGATCTAAAAGTCAAAACTCCCTAGACACCAGAAGAAATGAATATAGAAAGAAAACAAGCAAATGAAAGAACCTGAAACACTAAATAATATTGGAAATACATTACAAAACAGTAAAAGAGACCAAAAAAAAATCCGTCACTAAGAAAATGTAAACTAGTTTCAGTTACTAAAATATCAACTTATTAATACTGTAAAACCCAGTTCTTTGTCATACATGAAAAGATGCAAAGATATAAAAAGCAATTAAAAATGCAGTAATCAGCTGGATACAATGACACACACTTATAGTCCTAGCAACCTGGGAGGCTTAGGCAGGAGGATCACAAGTTCAAAGCCAGTCTCAACAAATTAGTGAGACTCTATCTCAAAAAATAGAAAGGGCTAGGGATGTGGCTCAGTGGTTAAGCACCACTGGGTTCAATCCCTGAAAACAAAAAGCAAGGATCAATATCTATAGGTAAAAGCCAAAAAAGTCCTAATGAATCAAATAAAGGTTATTTTATAACAAATGCTACATTTTTTTAAAAGGCATGATATGAGACATTAATACCTATCTACCAAAAAACTCAACCATCAAAATCCCCCAAAGGACCCTGGAAGTAAACCCTCTGATGAGCTTTGTCATCATAGATTAGATTCATTTTTTTTCTTTCTTAAGGGAAGAGAATGCGCGAGAGAGTCAATTTTTAAATTTTTTATCTGTTGTTTGCATGTGGTCCTGGGGATGGAACCCACATCCTCATGCATGCCAGGAAAGCACTCTACCATCAAGCCGCTTCTCTAGCCCTATACTTATTTATTCTTGAAATTCATATAAACAGAATCGCTTGGGTCTGTCTTCCTTCTCTCAATATATTTTTTAGATTTGTCCATGCCCATGTTGTATATATTAACATCATGTACAAATTTTATTACAGGTAATAATTTACTTATTTCAACTTTTTAAAAAATACATAGTAAATTGGAGGTCAAGGTGTTGTGGTTCTTTTTTTTTCTTTTCTTACATGAATATCTGCCAATGCAACTTTAAACAGATGCTCCTGTCCTCCTTGGATTCACTGTGGCCACTCTGTTGTAAAGTGTGATCTATTCCTGGATCATCTGTTCTGTGTCATTAACTATTGACTACTCTTAAGCAAATATGAAAATATTTCAGATGTTGCATTTTTATAGAAAATGCTGCATTATATATTGTAAGTCTTCCCACTTTTCCTTTTTCAGAGTCAGTTTTTTTATATTTTTGTATGAAATC
Organism: Aplodontia rufa; assembly: GCA_004027875.1. Classification (NCBI taxonomy): domain Eukaryota; kingdom Metazoa; phylum Chordata; class Mammalia; order Rodentia; family Aplodontiidae; genus Aplodontia; species Aplodontia rufa. Next base: position 50,963 of record PVKS010012836.1, read on the forward strand.
TATTAAAAATTTCATTAGATGTCCGGCCCCGGCCGGCAGGGACCGGACAAAGCATTCAACTAGACCCATTTGCTCTTAAGTCCTCCAAACTCTTTATTTCTCCCTTTACCACGGCTAAAGGCCTCCAGGCGCTTCCCGCCTTCCCTCTCTTAGAGTCAAGGCCCTTAAGGCATTACATTTAGAGTCAAGGCTATTCACATTCATAGTCCTTATTTCTGCAGCCGAGGCTCTTACTGTCTGCATCTTCTACCGCTGCTGATCTCTCTGCTGTCTCTGCTGCTGCTGCCTGACTCTCTCAGGCAGCAGGCGGTCATCTCTCTGCTTTCCTCCTGACTGCTGCTTGCTTCTTCCATGCTTCTTCTTCTCTGGCTGCTTCAGGACAGGGCTGCTCTCCTCTTTGGCTGCTTTCTCCTTGGGCCGCTCACTTTACCTGACTAGCTGCTACTCTATTTATCCATTACAACAGCCAATAGGGGTATAGTGAAACACGTTTATCCAATTGTACCAATGAGTGACCAAATAGCTTAGTCCTGCGGTCAAGCATTACATCACTAAGGAAGATACAAGCCAGCTGGGTCAGAGTTGTTTACCACCAATTCTTCTACAAGCCAGCTGGACCTCATGTTGGGGGATCCCCAACAATTAGATACAATTAGTTTTCCAAAATTGCCATACATGCCTTTAGATCTTGCCAAATACACTTATTGATTCTAATACTTTGACTTTTTACTTTGTCTCTTTATTTTCATTTCTTAAAATTTACTATGTTCACCCTCAAGTTATCTGTAAGGAAAACGATATTGTTTCTTTTTCTGATTTTTATACTTGGTGTTTCTTTTTCACCAATTATTGCAAGAAATAGGACTTTGGTACAACACTGGTAGAACCGGTAAAGTCAACTCCCTTGCCTAGTTCTTGATCTTAGGGGAAAAACATTTAATATTTCACCTTTAAATATAATATTTGCTGTAAGTTTGTAGAAGATCCTCCTTATCAAAGTAAATATGTTCTTTTTCTATTTCTTGCTTGGTAAGAATTTTATCATGAATAAGTGTTGGATTTGTTTCAAACATATTTCCCAATTTATTTTGATAATTGTCTGGTCCCAGCCGGCAGGAACCGGACGGCTCTCATTCGGAGGCTGACTGGGAATGAAGTAGACCTAAAGGCCCTGAGTCCTCCAAGCACTTTATTTCTCCCTTTACTGCTGCTAAAGGCCTCCAAGTTCTTCCCACCTTCCCTCTCTTAGAGGCAAGGCCCTTAAAACATTCTTTTTAGAGTCAAGGCTATTCACATTTAGAGTCCCCGTTTCTATTGCTGTACTAGAGTCCCTATTTCTGGGGCCAGGGCTACTACCTGCATCTTCTACCGCTGCTGATCTCTCCACCGTCTCTGCTTCTTCCTCTTCTTCCTCTTCTTCTTCTTCTTCCTCTTCTTCTCTGTTTCTTCTGCTTCTACCATGCTGCTTCTATGCTTCTTCCTGACTAGTCGCTACTCTATTTATCCATTACAATAACCAATAGGAGTACAGTGCAAACACGTTTATACAATTGTAACAAATGAGTAGCCTAACAGTTTAGTCCTGCTGTCAGGCATTACATCACTAAGGAAGATACAAGCCAGCTGGGACAGAGTTGTTTACCACCAAATCTTTTACAAGCCAGCTGGGCCTCATGTTGGGGTCCGGTCTCCAACAGATAATCATTTGTCTTATTTTTTAATTCTGATGATAGATTA